>WMED01001396.1:0-27819 GCA_019650415.1 Pipa parva
CATTATTCCCACACTAAGCAGCTAGAACATTATTCCCACACTAAGCAGCTAGAACATTATTCCCACTTACACTTTTTCATGTTTCGTTGTGGAATAAACTCAGGGCAAAATTCAGTTAAAATCAAAAATGATTTTTTTTTTTACTTTTTCACCCATATTTGTCCATCACCAAAAATGGGCAAAAAATGGGGGCAAAGAGGTCAAAACCTTAATTTTTTTTATGTTTTTGCCCATTTTTGCAGCCAAAAATGGGTGAAAAAGTTGAAAAAAAATCACTTTCAACTTTAGTAAATTTCACTTTCAATGTCAAAGTTATTTGTTTTCACTTTGATGTTAAAGAGTCGCTTCTGTTAATCAGTTTCCAAAAACGAAATGAAATCTATTCAATTCAGTTTTTCTTAATGTATTCATTTTTTATATTGCGCTGATATATTACGCAGCACTTTACAGAGATTCACCATTCACTTCAGTCTCTGCCTCATGAAGCTTACAATCTAGTTTTCCTATTCAGTCACACACACATGTATGTTCATCTCATTTTGTCTGCCTTTTGTTCATTCTGAAGTCAGCACTTTAAACTATAATCACTTACATCTATCCAAGAGGACTCAACATTGCAGCCACCTGTTTAGTAGATTGTTTTTCCATTTTGTACTATTATATCACAGTTATAAATGGAACAACTGAAAACAAAATTGTTTTGTAATAATATTCCTCACTGTGCATTGATTAAGGTCAACACAGTGTGTCATCATGACACTTATATACTTTAGAACTTTGCACACTGAGCAGAATATCCCTAGGGTTTCAAAAAACAAAAAGTAAATGCTTCAGTAATGTCTTTAAAAGTCTTTGACACAGGGGATATATAATTGTTTGATGCTTCTTGTAAGAGGTATCTTAAATTATTCACACAAAGTAGAAGAGCAGCAAAAGCCCATGCTTACTAAACAGTGATTTTAGACAATTTTCTGCCTGAAATGTTCATTCTTAAGAATCAGGATCGGAGGAAAATATTCATGCTTTTACAGTGATAGTGGTATGTTACTATTAAAAAATAACACTTATAATGAAATGAAACGAACACTGCTTATTTGCCTGAGGTTTTGAAAAAGAAAAAGCGTGATTTTTAACATTTTCTCTAGTGAAACATACATGAAAAATTACTGTTTTCTCTATCTTCTCACCGAGAATTAATTTCTCTTTTGACTTTAAGTGAGCCCAATTAAAAACAGCTCAGCTGAAAAATATCTAGTGTGACCATGGCCATATATTGTTCCAAACTAGAAACACAAGCAGACTGTACATAGTGACTTTTCTGTCGGTATACAGCAGGCCTCCTCCATAAAGCACTGCGTCTACTTTAACAGCTGCAGAAAGACAAAGGGGAATTACTACAATGTAGAGGAACACTAAAATGAGACTAAAGTTAACCAATAATGGAAGCTGATTTGTATAACTAAATCTCTACTCATTATTATTCAACAATTCAAATAATACATAAAACAAAACACTAGGATACTCAATTTATCTAAACTCTGTTTCTGCAAAATGTCCAGCATATATTACTTTTACCAGTATTACTGTCCTCAATTAAACAGTGCTTTAAAATTCCACAGCACTGTACAGACAGAGAGATAATCTGACTTTGTGGTGATGACAATACATCTTTATACAATATGACAAAAAGTGAGGAGGACCTGCTCACCATTACTTACAGGCTGATGGGAGAGGAAGATGATGGAGATGAGTTAAACAATATGCTTGAGAGTTTGCTTTATGCAGTGGACTGTCCATGTAAAAAATGTACAGTACAAGGATAAACTTTATCAACTGCTCAGTGATATTGTCTGACCTGACTTCTATACTAGTTATATGTAAAAGCAGAGATGCAGATGCAGTTTTAAGGGATGCATACATACGGTGATAGAGAGCTGCTCTTTCCTGGATTGATGGAAGGACAGTAAGGTTATGAGAAGGCTCAGAAACATGAAGCTGAAAATGAACAAGTCCATTTTATGTATCCTGGAGGAAAAGTTTACCTGTGAAAAGGCTGTCAGAAAACTGCAAAATAACTAAAACAAAACAAAAAAAAAAACTTTTTTAACAGTTGCACTTAAAAATGATCTTGCCTGGTTTCACTATTGAGTGCTTTAAGAAGAAAATAACTTTGCTAGAATTTTTAGCAGATAAATACTGTTGCATGTGATATACAAGCATTGCATTTGAGTATCAGTTGCTGTCCTCACTACATTAAAATTGAAAGTAGCCATTTAAAGTTGTACAAACACTTTTAACTAATGCAGCTGTTCTCAACTTGTGGGTCGCGACCCCGGCGGGGGTCGCAAGGCCGTCCCACTGGGGTTGAGAAGCGCTCTGGCACCCGGAAGTGATGACGTTTCGGCGGAATGTCACCACGTGACGTGCGTACGTGATGATGTTTCGGCCGAAACGTCACCACGTGACGCGCATATGTGATGACGTTCGGCCGAAACATCATCACGTGCGGCGCGGTGGCGTCAGCGCCGGGGGTCGGCGGACCAAAAAGGTTGAGAACCGCTGATCTAATGGATTTCATTAATACATTCTATCATAACCACTAGTTGTGTCTCTTAACCTTCATCAGGCTGCATAATTTTAAAACATTAACAGGCTGCAGAGGTACAATTGTACCTTCATAGAAATCCACTGTGGGAAGATTTTCTCCTTTACTTGGTTTCAGAAACTAAAGTTCATTCAGCTACAAATGTGCTGTTCTTCCCAGATGTAATCATTATTTTGTTCATGTGCATATTTTACATGTCTCGTGACCGCTTCAAGATGATACTCAGATTTATCAGATTTGACAACGAAAATACACGTGCAGAATGTGTGCAAACAGATAAAGCTGCACCAATACAGGACATCTGGACAATGCTGAACAGAAATCTGGAGAGAGCCTACAAGCCATAAGAATGTATCACCGTCGACAAGCAATTATTTCCATTTAGAGGCCATACTAAATTTACCCATTATATACCTTCAAAACCAGCTAAATATGGCATAAAGATTTTCTGGGCTTGTGACTCGTCAAACGCCTACCCATTACAAGGTCAACTCTACACTGGAAAACCAACTGATGGTCCTCGACAAGTAAACATTGGTGAATGAACAGTATTGGACCTAGTGAGCTTGTATAAAGGCTCTGGAAGAAATGTCACCACCGATAACTTCTTTACAACCATGGAACTTGCTAAGGTATTGAACTCCTGATACATGACACTAGTTGGTACAGTGAGAAAAAACAAAAGGTTCCTACCTAGCAACATGCAGCCTGCCAAAGAAAGGCCTGTAAACTCGACAAATTTTGCCTACAATCATGATGCAACAGTCTGTTCATATGTACCAAAGAAGAACAAATCAGTCGTGCTTCTATCATCTATGCACATGACAGGAGAAGTTGAAGAGACACTAGCAGCCAAGCCAGAGATAATAAAATACTACAACAAAACAAAAGGCGGAGTTGATGTTATGGATAAAATGTTGGGAGAGTTACACTGTGAAACAATGAACATTACATTGGCCTCTGGCATTTTTCTACAATATTATTGACGTCACTGGGTTAGCATCCTACATCATCTACAGAGAACACAATCCAAGCTTCAGGACAAAGGATCAACGAAGAAAGTTCCTGAAAGATCTCGCAAATCAGCGGTGTATGCCTGCAATTGAAGATCGTAGTACTAAATGAATGATGATGAGAAACCATTTTCTTCGAGGTGCAGTAGAAATGGTGCTTGGACGATGCATTGTGGTAGCATCGCAGGCAGCAGCTGGCCCTGAAATACCTCATGGTAGTCGTGGACCCTCCCCTGTTGTTGGTAGTTGCTATGTCTGCCAAGACCTGAGGCGAAAACAACGTAAGACTAGAAAGTCTTGTGTGTGGTTTGTGTGAAACCCATTTGCGATGAACACTCGGTTGCAAACACAACATGCATTACTTGTGAAGAAAATCAATAAAAAAAGTTTCTTACATTTTCTTTTATAATGTAAATGAACAGTTTTTTTACTTGTTTATAATAATAAAATAGCATTATCATTAAAAAAAATATTATTCTTTTTTCCTTGCATCTTCATTCAAAATATATGAGGGTACATTTGTACCTATGCAGCTTGTTATGGAAGCAAAAATATCTCGACCCCTTATCTCGGAAGGAGGTGGAAATATTTTATTGAAATTTGGCCAATATATTCTGGACCAAAACTGCAGAGATGTCACGAAATTTCAGCCCTCTACGGCTTTTCGAAAAAAAGTTATTGCAATTTTAAAATGGAATAGTTACAATTGTACCTACTCAGCCGGACGAAGGTTAATACTGCTGTAAATGACTTAGCAAAAAAGGTATCATAATAGATTCTTCACTGTAGGTCCCAGCCAAAGATTTCTTTACTAGGCTTTGTACACTTGCTACTGTTCATGAGAGTACAAACTTTATTACTAATGTTTTACTTATTTTGTTTTTTAGCAACAACAATTACTCAGGACTTAATACAGTTATATTACATAAATTATCGTACTGTATTTGACTGAATAACATATATATAGCTAAAAAATATTTTGTTGCACCATCAGTTTTAAAAGAGAACATATTATTAAAGTCTCATTTTTTTTCTCACTAGATTTACATTGCTTTTACGCTATTTGCTATTAAATAGGGTTGATCAGTGAAAGTTTTGACTTCCATTGCCATGCATCCTTCTGCTTACGATCCCATGTGTTCAGCAAAACAAAATCCTTTAAGGAACTTCTAGTATGAAAATTGACTCCACCAGATCTCTATTTTCCTTTGATTGTAAATAAAAATATTACACCTCACATTTCACCTTTTTAATGAAAAACATTTATACCAGCCAACTGATCTCATACAGCCCATACCTCAAGGACTTATTATTATTATGTCCAAGTGTCATCCAATAAGGCTGCATTTCAACATTTCTTCATTAGTAGATTAACCATTCCAGAGCAGAAAGCCACAAAAAGTATCCACTCTGTGTACACTGTTGGGGAAATGTACCAAATGGCTTTAATGGAATGAATGGACACACAGTAGCTCATCATATTACATCCATTTATGTAATTGAATATTTATTTTACAGGAGGTGCAATTTTTCTTCATTTTGCAAAAATTAGTGTTTCAGTGAAATTGATATATGAAACTTAGATCACGTTCAAGACCTATTTGAATAAGTAAAATGAACACCTGTCTGAACCCAGGAAGTAGGATTTCTGCACAAAATGTTAGCAATTCCCATTTGCTTTGTTTTCTATAATAACAACCGATTTGTAAAGATATTAATTCCCAATTTGCATGTGTTTTTACAGTAATAGATTTTATTAAAAAACATGCGGAAGAATGTTGTACGTTTTTGCTGTTATTTTTGTAATGCCTTTACAATTTAACAAACAAGTTCATTCAGACATACATTAGTAATATACTATGGCAATTTTAGAAAAGGTAAACAACATTTACCTAAATTAAAGTAAGTGTAAGGCAATAATTTGGCATAAAAACTTTAGAATCAACAGAAAAAGGACAGATGTTAGATGCATTTGGTAATTATTATCATAAAATACTGGTATTTAAAGTGGACCAGTATTCCCAACATATACCGTATTTAAGAGGACAATAAGAAAAAAAAACATTCTGAACTAAATGCCTTCCTAAACCTCCCTCCCTTCCCTGCCTGCGCAGCTGATCTAATAGCAGCCAAATCCATAGCGAATAAAACCGAGGGGTGAAGAATGCGTTGACGGAGCACCACTTACCTTAGTTGAATCGGGAGAAGCGCTGACAGGAGGTGGCTTGCTCATACATTGCTCGGGAAGAAGGTAAAGTACTCAGAACCCTGCAGTAGCTGAAGAAAAGGAACATTCACTCCATAAGATGCATGGGCATTTCCACCCCCCCCTCCCACACACACACTTTTGGTGGAAAAAATACAGTAATTCCCTTAGCCTGTGCATCAAATGAGCTTGACACTTTACTCATTAGCAATTAGTTCACAATGCCAAATTTAGCCAGCATGAAGCCATGCAAACCTGGGCAATGCCTTGGCAAAGAGAATAGTTAAAGGTGGCAGAATGTTAACATTGGGGCTTCTGCTATGATCTGATTGGATCTAATTAGAGGAGCCATGACAATCTGACATAAATATGAGCCGTTCTGAGTAAGTCACGCATTTTGACAATTTTTGCCAATGTTGAAAGCCATTGTTCGACAGAAAAGCAACCTCTTTTATTATAGTAATCTTATTTTCAGAATAGTTCTCAATACTTAGCATTTACAGAGACAGTGTATGTCACTTTAATCCAAATAGGTTAATATACTATCAGGGTAATGGACACTACTTATAAATGAGACACTGTGGATATAAAGAAAATATGGGTGCCAGGGATATTGATCACTTGAAAGTGCTTTCCAATTCTGTTCACCTTTCATTTTATTCAATGGCAAAATTTTTCAACTGTCTAAGTCAAGACCAAGTCCTTAGGAAACAATGGTTTATGCCAGCCTGAGGCATGTGAACACTTTTGGTCAATATTTGCTTTACAGCTTCCTAAATAGGCAAAAATAGCTAAAAAGATTAAAAAGGTTGGCTCTCCAGCATTAAATAGTTGAACATTTTTTTGACTTTTTAAATGTCTCATATGAAAAGGAGTCATTAATGAATTTTACCATGGTATCTGAGGGTAGTAACATTAGCAGGTAACCGTATCAAATTCATTTTGTACTACTGGGAACTATCCACAGTAAATAAATACAGAATAGCTGTTAGTAAAATTATACGTTAAAGGGGCACTATAGTGCTGATATAACTGCACACGTACATATAAAACTCCTTTATACTAAGCCAAATGCCAACACAAATAGTTAAAAATGTTTAGGGAAGAAATAATACTTGCAGTTTGCTTCCCTTAATTAGTTTTCCTGAGAGCTGACATTTTCCTCCCCCCGCTCCACCACCTTTTTCTGTTCTGCAAGTCAGGCAACAGGAGAAGAAAAAGCTGCCTGACTGCTATTGGTTAAGCAGTGTGACAACCTTTTGGATGCATAAACTAACCTGGAATGCAGGAGATTACAGAGGGAAGGCAGACATGTGCTAAGTAGTAAGTAGAGCAAAAATGTCCAGGGGAGAGTACAGTACCTTTTCATGGAAAACTGGCCAGTACACATCATACACACATTTCCTGGTGCTGGAGTTTATCAGTGCTGCCTACGTCACATGAAACATCTACTGAGGAGAAATACTTTCACTAAGTTATAGTACTTCATATGTAAAGATGTAATTTGACTATAGTTCCCCTTTAAGTTTAACAGCCCAGCTTTTATTAAGGCCTTGTGGGTAGACAATTCAATTTTTGGATCACTGTTTCTCTTTGAAGTATCTTATAGTAATCACCATCCCTAGGAAGTAATTCAAACACTTGCCATTTTAATTGGGTAATGAAAGGACTTACTGGACACTCCGGGAACATAAAGCAAATATATTTAATCTGAACCAATGCCAGCCATTGATAAGAGGCTAACATGGGGACAATTTAAATATGTTTCCTTTATGTTTCTGGATCCTGGTCTTAACTGGACTGGATGTCTGGCCTACATAGCCCATTCTACATGGGCACTAATTATATCATGTCTGTGAAAATTTTTATATATATATATATATATATATATATATATATATATATATATATATATATATAATGTGTGTATATAACACATACATATACACACCCATAAGTGCACTGTTTGATACTGCTGTTGAGTTTTCATAATTTAATTTATATTTTCAGTGAAATATTTCGGTCCAGATATTTTGACCTTTTTCTAGCACAAACTTAATAATTTTGCCCTTGAAAAAGGTCCAAGAACCCAGACCAACAGCCTAATTCACCATTGTGCGAAGTGAGCTGCGAAGCCTTCGGCTCACTTCGCACATGGTGTTATGCGCCCGCTGATGTCCTGCACGCGGACATCAGCAAGCGCATTAAAGGAATTTCAGTCTCGGCGAGAACGCTGAAGTCTCCTCGCCGAGACTGAAATTCCCTTAATGTGCTCGCTGATGTCCATGTGCAGGACATCAGCAGGCGCATAATACCATTTGCGAAGTGAGCCGAAGGCTTCGCAGCTCACTTCGCACAATGGTGAATTAGTCTGCAAAAGTTTAGCTCTGTAGTCTCTATTTTGGATACCTTGGATGAGGCATTTGGACCAGGTATCAATGGATCTATGAATCCATGCTGTTTCAAGGATGTACCCAAAATTGTTTCCTACTTAAAGTTACTTTTATCCTTTTCAGAAGAGGTATGGGAATCTTTAAAGTCCAACACCTCTAGAACGGTTCTAAATAAGATCTATATAGCTCTCTGTAGGAATAAATGCATTCTATTCTTCCTCTGAAAAGAATGATAGTCTTTCAGTGGACTCTGCTAAGCCCTTTACCTCAAAAAAGTTATCTGTGTAGAGAGGTAACCATTACCTCTATGCATGGACCTTTCTAATGGGGTGAGTGTATAGCTGATAAACTTTTATCAATGAATAAAGCAAATGCCCTTGCAATCCAGATAGGAACTAAGTGAATCCATGCAAGCATTTCAGGGCCAGGTGTGCCTGAGGTTGAATTCTTCCACAAATCATATGACAGTCACAACAAATGTGTTACTTTTGGCTTTCCTAAATATTTTCCTATTTTAAATTCTTTGCATTTCATTTGAAAAAATCCAGACTCTTTAAAAAACAAAATACTCTAACGCTATCACTTCATTTTCAGGAAACGTTCTTGAAGTCAGGTGAAAGTGCACACCAAATATATTAGTGTTGTTTGCACTCCTTCCCCACATCATGTGCCCAAATTCAGTGACAAGTACTGCATTTGCATATAAAAGTGTTATATGGATTAAATTTGATATATTGTAAATTGAAAATAATATACCAATATTAATAACAGGATCACTATCAGGATACTAGGAAATACTTCTCACAATATGTTCAAGACATAAAAGTTTCACAGGAAATTATCTGGTGTAGAAGCATGGCTAGAAAAAAAAAGAGCCAACTTAAACTCTCTGGCTACCTCCAAATCACCAGTCTGATTTTATAATCACATTTTGAAAAACAAAACTTGCAAGTTTCCAATAGCAGTAAACACACATCATATAACTGATGCAGCTTCAGTGTGGTTTTAAGGAACAACTAATGTATTTTTTTTTATGACTGTTCATAAGGATGAATAGGGGTGTGAGTGCTGAAAAGATAAAATTTACCATAGCTGTAGCATACTAAAACTCAAACACCTGCAAATAGGGAACATAACATGAATGTCTGACTACACATAACAATGCAGTGCCCTGGCCATGCAAATTATTAATGTTTGTGTATATCCTGGGGAATATGTAACTGCTGTTCTCATTGGAGATTTGGGGGGGTTATTCACTAAAGTGAGAATTCAACTGTCGCATTCTCAAACAGTGGATTCCCTTAACCAATCTGTGACAATTTCCCCATCGTAAAGTCACAACAATTTTTTAAAGTTAAGATTGCAAAAATTTTCCTATAATAGTCACGACTGCAAATACAAATGCCCAGGATATAAACTACTTTGAACTGTCAAGCCTAGTAACAATTGCCAAAATTGGATACAGAGCTTTAATAATATATACAACATATTAAAAGCTCCCACAAAGAAGAGGCTAAGAAGGTATAAAGTGGATTGTGTTGATCTACATAAGTTGATTTATTTTGGTTATTACTACAATATCCACCTAGTAAAAAATTGTCTCTGTTTGCAGATGACAAAAGTTGATGGAGAAAGTTTTCAAGTTAAAAGCTAAAAGTGACATGTTAAGTAACTGGGCAAATATATGGCAATTGACAAATGTAAAGATGTGCATCTGTGGACTAAACATTTGTTAGCATCATACTCATTGGTGGGAAGGAGGTAAAACAAAACAAACAAACAAAAAACTCAAAGGGCCATAGACAAAATGACAGCATGTACTGTCAATCTGCAGCTTCCAAAAATAGCAAGATACTTGAAAGACTGATTGATTTGAAAGGAAAAAAATAAATAAATAAATATATATATATATATATATATTAATAATATAATTGGGCAACTGTTCAATTCACTGGTAAGGTTTCACCTTGAATATGCAGTGGCAATCATTATAAAAAAGGATATCAGAGTTGGAAAAAGGACATGGAGGGATTGGAGAACATCGATCATAAGGAGAGACAAATAATTAAACCTATTAAGTCCTGAAAAGGGAGACTTGATAATCACAACACTATATAAAAATATAAAAGGTTTGTATAAGAAATGCTGTTTACTTTCAGTTCAACACAAAATACATGTGGGCATCCCTGTAAGAATGAAAAAAGAAATAAGGTAGGTTCAATGTCTAGATATAAGAAATATTATGAAAATTTGTCCTATGTTTTAAATGGGTTATCTTCTGATAACCAACAAGGATAAAGCTTTGCTTACTTTTTTTAAAGGTTGAATCCGATGTATCCGTGTTGCTTTTACCTTACTATATGTAGCACCATAGCATCTTGTCTTAAATAATAAAGTTACAATTTAGTACGACAATTGCTCTTTAATATGTCTGAGGTGCTAAAAACCCACTGCATCATCACACTTATTTCTGGTACTCAGTAACATAACATGCCAAGGTGTCAACAATTTTCTTTCAATAAATAAAACAATAAAACATGTTTTGTTTTGTTTTTTTAATTTATTATATAAAAAAAAGTAAAAAAAGTAAAACAAAATGTGTGCTTGAACAGAACATCCAACCAACATTTTGATATGCTTTTCTTTTGGTTTTCACATTATAATGTATTCTTTTATTTTAATTTTGCTTCTTTATTAAAAAACTGGTTTACAATGCCCAACAATTTATGTGGTAGAATTTAAATAATGGTTATGGTATGAATAAAAATTACACAAAATTCCTCAGCAGAACACCAGTAGCCAAAAGCGATGTGCATCTATTAAGAAAAGTAACCAAATAAGGCTTCAATAGTATGTACAAAGCTGGAGTTCCTTAAACATTTTCCTTCTAATTAAAAGTGAAAAATTAAGTGAATTAAACATACACTAAGTAAACAAATACCCTATATCAAAATGTTAAAAAAAAAAAAAAAAAAAAGTGTCAGAAATAAAATGAAGTACAGTGTGTATAATTCAGGAGCCTGTGGAATAAG
Source organism: Pipa parva (assembly GCA_019650415.1). Classification (NCBI taxonomy): domain Eukaryota; kingdom Metazoa; phylum Chordata; class Amphibia; order Anura; family Pipidae; genus Pipa; species Pipa parva. The sequence continues at coordinate 11,250 of WMED01001396.1, forward strand.
CAAACCCTACTATCTTATAGTGTACAACGTCACATAAAAAAAGAAACAAAAAAAAACAACCTTCCTGATAGTCATGATTTAATGTTAAAAAAACAGCAGCTTATGCCACCATCTTGAGTAGTTAAATTAAAGTAGCAGATATAGACTGGAGTGATTGCAACTGTTGACTGTTTGGTATCTGCTGGAATTATTACATGGTAATATATACATTTCATGTAAAAGCTAGGGAATATTACTATGTAGTTTGATTCTACTACTAAGGGGTAAGCTATCAAAAGAAAGGCACTTCATGAAACATGCTGAATAAGCATCTCCAGATAATACCCATTTACTGTGATCAACAATTTGTATGGTATTATTAACCTCAAGACATACTGAGCTAGCAAAAGAGCAAGATCAATGTTTAGAAAGCTCATGCAACAAATGGTTATTTTGTTTGTTTGATGATGCTTTTCAGAGAAGGGTTAGCAGTAATTAAGGAGATTTGGAAACTAGTGCAATTAGATTCAGAACTTCAAAATAAGGAAAACATGTTGGTATTTGTCTCTGTACTGAGATTCTTGTAAAGAAAATATCTAATTCCATATTCCAGTTTAGCAAATACTAAAGTGTACCCGAAACAGTTGCACTTTAGGGCTCCATCACCAATTCCTGGTTCTTGTCACATAAACCTAATTTTAATGAAGCCCATTCTATACACCAAAAATTATGTACAATTCACAGAGTCAGCCATGCAGACTCAGCACTGTGGTAGCATATAAAATGAAAATCTTTTTTTCTACTTGAAGGAAGAACACTGCTGCATACAAAGGGGTTTCCTGAAAACTGGATAAGGGATCCAAGAATTGACAAGGGAAAGTGTTCTTGAAAGGCAACTGATGAAGTATTAAGGACAACTCGACACTCTACTTTCACTAATCAATACATGAAATATAATAGGTCTTCAACACATTTCCTGCAGACGGAATATAATTTCTGCAGTCTATGTAGTGTGGCTAAATTGTGATTCAAATAAAATTTGCCAGCATTTAGTGGTCTTCTAGCAAAAGTGATCCATAAAATTCATATATTTTTTTTTACATTTGTAAGTTTTTTCAAAAACCTCAGAATAATGTTACTTTGTATTGATGGCTTCAATAACAATGCGAATAACTTTAGATAAAACGTTAACATGATAAAAGCAGACACAATGATATGTAACTAGTTTACAGTAAAACAGGTAATTTAGTGTCATTAAAAGTGTGCCATATAATTGCACAGCAATAAACACATAAAGTAAATGACAGCAGATCGAAACTTATGAATAGCATTAGTAAACATTTTACAAGTATAATTTAGGATACTTTGTTTAAATGTAATATTGCAAATTAGGATACTTTGGTATATGGGTTATGTTTTTGTAAGAATTCCCTATTCAGATGAACCACAAATTCAGGGTTTCTGTTAAAAGGCCAGAAACTGTTTATGTGCAAAGCAGCAAAATAAAAATATAAGTGTTATAGCAGTATGGATATATGCGGAAACTGAGGCAGTACAGTTCAATTCCAGTTCAAGTACTATTCAAATCTGAGACAATTCAGACATACTGGATACTTCCTTATAAGTTTAATATTCATGTTCCACAAATGAAAACAAAAAACAAATATACCTTACAAAGCATGGCCTTGAATTGATATATATGAACACTGAAGTTAAAATAGATAATTGTAAGTTCTTCAGTTTTATAAAAGGAATTCAATGTTTATAAGTTCCATTACAAACATTGCTAAAACAGAAAAAAACATGTATTTTATGAATATTATTTCAGAGGGTTTAGTGTTCCTTTAAGATAGAGATTGGTGCTGTTAGAAGTAAACTAATAGAATATCCCCTGAAACCAAACTCTCCTGAATCGGAGACAAAAAAAGGCTTGCTCAAAAAAAAAAAAAAACCTTGAAACCTTTTCACTGATCCAGAACCAGCACTGATTAAACAAAAATTCAAATGGACAATCCCAGGGAGGGCACATGCACTTTTGCTATCCTCAATTCCCCAAGTGAGCAAAAGCACTCCTTCAGTGCAGGCTGACAGTTTTCAGGTTGGATCTACAGCCTACACTGAAGGATCTCTTGCTTGCCTATATGATAGCCGTGGCAGACCTCTTCCCAGACGCAGGCGCAATGACATCACTCATCAGTGCCTGCACTTGTGGGGAAAGCACTGGTGAGGGACAAAAACGTTTGCCACCACTGGACTATCCCAAACTCATCTAAAACTTTAAAAAGGCACCAGTGATAGTTATTAAAACCATTTTGACCTTTTGATTCATTTTGCCCTGTTTTCCTGTAAGTTTTCACTTCCCTAGAGTTTTCGATTCCCATGATTTATATAGGGTAAATAAAAAAATGCTTCCTATGAACAAAATATTTATAGATAAATATGGATCTGTTGAAAGTAGTAAACTTTGCAGTGTTTTTCTACTAGGTTTTACTTCCATTTCAGATTAATATTCCTTTTTAAGAGGTAAACTATTTCTACTGTGGTTAAGTGACAGGACCAACTCTATAGGGAATTATGATTTACACCAGATTGAGGCAGGCAAACACTTTCTGGGTAAAAAAATAGCTTTGAACAGCTTTGTAAATAGGTGAAAACATTGAGAAAAATACACTGTTTTTCAGCATTAATTAGTTGAAAACGTTTTCACTTTTATAAATATCTCCCAAAGACGTACAAGATGTCAGTGAAAGTATAAACTAAAAAAATTCAGTGAGCAGGAAAAGAGGGCTTAACTTTCCAATTAAATAACCCAGCATATTAGACACTATACAGATCTATTGCAAATGGACCATACCACCTGTTAGGAGTAACAGAAAGGTTTTGAAGGGAGAGAAGGTGCATGAGAAGACAAAAGTTACATCAGCTTCATTATAGTAAACAGTATGTCACTGGCAAATTAGGTAAAACCCTAAAATATAAATATGTATTATTTTTTAGTAGTCAAAAAATGTGTGTAGTGTTAGTGTATTTCTAAGAAGTCTATAAAAATAGTCCCCCTCTGTGATTTATAAAATACTGTGACTGAAAGCCTCCACACAGGATACCAACTGAGTAGAAAGTAAGAACATTCAGGCAAGTACAATTTTGTCAATGTGTAGTGCTAGTATGTTTAAATGTATATAATGTAACAATTTTACAACCTAATGTTTGCCAAAAAGTCTCCCTGCCCAATATTTAATTGGGCCTTTATTTCAGGAATATCTACTATGGTTGTTTTGCTAGTAAAACACTTAATGACAGTTAAATTTAGACATTTTAGGAGACATCCATCAGTATCAAGGCACGTCTTTCATGATCATCCAATATAGATTTGTTTGTGTAGATGCCTTTAATGAAGAATTCAGAAACCACCTGGAGAAACATAAAAGTCACAAATTCAAACATAAAACAAGTAAAAATACAATTCATATTATTTACATCTATGAAGTGTAAATAAAACATAAAAGCACGCCCAAATACAACAAAAGGAAAACTGCATTTAAATGCAAATTAAATTTACAATAAATTTGCTTCTCCTGTCAAAGCACCACTCCCTTTTGATTTCCAAGAAAATTGTATTGGGTAAAACTGTAGTGACTGTGCTCAAAAAATGTATTTTAATAAATAATAAAAAGCCAAGTCTTGTCTTCTCTATTGCATGAATGCTTCAAAGAAAGCACACACAAATTAAGAGCTAAAGTGTTCCTTATAAAATGGAACACCATCCATTTTTTTTCCCATTTTGCTGTATTTTTTCACTTTTCCTCAATTTATGTAGTGCTGAATAAAATTCATCGATACTGATAAATTTGTTGCATTAATACCACTACACTTTACACTGATTTTAATGGAGCTGCCTTTAGACTGATAACTTTGATCTTTTTGATGGGAACTTAAAAAAATGTATTGAATCTTCTCCATAGGAAATAATGTGTTTTTCGACCTTAAACTAGGCAAACACTTTTCATCAAATAAAAGAGGTCAGAAGGGTCAATATTAGGGGTGTGCGATATTGCTGAAAAATGATATCTCGATATTTTCGGTAATTTTGTGGATAACGATAATAAACGATATTTTGCATTATTTAAAAATGTGTTAAAGTCTTTTATATTTCAATTTAGTGAAAAAATTGGATTAGCTGTGTTTGGGTTAATCCCTGGTTTGTCTGGTTCTGGCGTTTTTGCTTGGTGCTGTGTGTGTCTTCGGCTGTTAGGCCTGACACATGGTATTAGTATAGCTGGGTCTCTGCTTTGTTACAGAGCTCGTTAAAAGTGCGGCCACTCTGATAGCCCACCTCCCGGAAGTCTCTGCAGCAGCCTATTCTAAAGGAGTGGAGGCGTTCAATAATGACAGCTTGCATATCGATAACGCGCCGATTACAATATTATCTTAGAAGACATATCCCACACACCCCTAGTCTATATCAATATTTTACCCCTATTTTAAGGTATATCGATATCCCAGACTTTGATAAATATCCCCAATAAATAGCCATAATTAAGTTAATACATTGTAGCCCATTACACAACAGCAACCCCCAAGCAAATGTCTACAAGAGACTAGCATTAAATACATCACCAGAAGTGGGCAAAATGCTGCATGTGGTGTTTCAACCATTTTTAAGAAGGGAGTTTACAGCATTACAAAACACTAGTGAGGCCATGGCCTTAATATTAGAGGAAAAAAAATAAAACACTTTACCTGATTTCAGGTAACAGCCAGATGAACAGCTTTGTAGCTTGACATCAAAATTAGTAGTGCAGACACAACTGGGTGGGGGTGGGGGGGAATTAGCCAAATGTTAACTAAATATTTAGATTTGAAAGCAAATAAGCAGTAGATCATAGCTAATCTTACTTTAAATCATTTAAAAGGTTTTGCAAAAAAAGTAATTAAAAAAACAAAATGCAAATGCTCACCGAAATGTCCACTTTTCTTTAGTTTATCACATCCGCATTTTCAAACCGACAAGTTTTCTTCTTAGAATATTCAGAAGATGTTGAAGATTTTGTTCTTTTAACAGTAATCAGTAAATCATGGTAAATGGATAATGCACTTTCCATATAACAGGATTAAACAGACTTGATCAATAAATGATTCCAATACAATGACATCAGAGTGAAAGAGCTTTTTTATAAGCATGTATAGATTAAAGTGTGTGTTCCATTGGAATGGTTTTTTTTGTTTTTTGTTTTTTTTTTAAATTCCTTTAAATATTTTTTCCCCTCTCTTTGCCCAGTTTGGTCATACACAAAGTTGTATTGCATTGGTTTTGGGTTTTTTTTTTGCCTTTTTTAAGACCATTCCATTTCTTTATTTTTTTTTTACATCTTAAAGTCACAAGGACTTATATGCAAAGCAGTCATACAATATTATTAAAACCCATACATAAAATATGTACAAAATGTTGTTCAAACAAAAAGGCTACTACATAGTAAAGCCTACACATAACACTATGTATTTTTTATACATAACATCAGAAAACTCTGTTTAGCACTCATCTACGTATGTTTGAAACATTCATAGACCTTAAAGCAAACTTTCAATTTATCAGGAACACAAATGTAAATTGCATTTGAAAAGTTCCTTCAATTTCAAATACATCAGACTATTTTTACAACTGGCAAAAGTGTGCGTAATAAAACCATTGCATATGTGTATAGCATGATGCATTGTGCAATCATTTACTGAAATGAGACATAACAGAAGGCTTTCAAGTCTTAAATCTGTTTTTCAAACCAAGTGTCCATAACATGTTCTTACAGTAATGCAGGAATGCATTCATTTTAAAAAGTGCATTAGGCGAACCTAATTTCAAAAACTGCTGCTAACTTGTCTGCAAAGTCTCATCTTCTCCAAGGTCGAGATTCATTATCATCTTCTTCCTCTTCATCATCATCCTGAAGCAATGAGTCGTCAACAATGGTATCTTCCTGAAACTTAAACATTAATATATACATTAGGTGTGCAATAAATATGAAATGTTGTAATACTATTGTATTCGCAATAAAGTAAAGTATGCTTGTAAATCTGAAAGCAGTAGTTGTGAGGTACTTTCTTTTCTTTTTGACTATCCTATCCCATTAAAGCAGATGCACACATATCAACCATATCTACTGCATGTGTATCTATGTATGGCTACTCCATACTATCGAACACAACCATGCAATTTCTCTACATCGCTTCCTATAAATGATGCTTTTCCCACAACCACTTCAAGAACTAGTCTTACATATACCTGAAGTTAGGAAACCTTTCAGGCTCCTGGATAACCTCTAAGAACAAAGATGCCAAGCGTTTGCATGAAACCATTAACTTTGTCATCTCATTTAAACTGGCAAATTGTTTTTGCTTCTTATATTAGATGCAATACAGATTAGCAGCTTGTTTACGTAAAATGTTGACTGCATTTCTTTTGCTGGTTCTAGTAATTATCCAGACCAATGTTCCAACAGTCAGGCTAGTTATATAGACTAACCGTGTTTCTTCTCTTGCAGCTGTCTCTTATCTGTATACTGTCTGGGCAGCTTATAAGCACAGTGCTTGAGAAAGAGGAATTGGGCAAAGGCAGACAATTGACCCTTTAATCATCAATTTTATGAAAACTGTATATAGTGCTGTTTATGGATTTCAACTGTGAAACCCCATTATTTTGAATCACAAATCAAAACTATTATTAGTTCTGTAAAATGGCACAAAGACTTTCCTTTGTTGTTGTTTTGCCTGTACCTTTACTGAAATGGTTTGTGGAAGACAATAAGAGGTTGTCAGGGAAAGGTTCTTGTACACACTTACCTCCTCTTCTTCTTGATCAGCATCTTCTGCTTCTGTAATGGATGCATTTGTTGCTGGTTTATTCCAGGCTAGCTTTAAATCCTGCCCTTTGAAATGCACACCGTGGATGGCAGCCTAAAGAAAAAGGTAAATAACACACATCTAAAAACAACACAGTTTGAAACTAATACTTATACAGACAGAGTAGAAATGCATTGCAGACATATGTATGTCTTATACAGTGTAATTATGTATAGACAGATTCATTTTAAAAGTAAAATGCATAAAAATAAAGAACTAATAGGTCATAAAATACATTTATAGCAAGGTCATTTTATCAAATTGTCTGTAAAATATATAGTAGCAGACTGCAGTAAAGAAGATAAATAACCAATTTTGGGAACAAAATATGGAAAAATCTGAAGGGGGAATATTCAAGGTCTTTATTTTAAGATAAAGAGGATGAATTGATCAGGTTATGTGCTAATTCTAGTAATCTGAAATGCTATAAATCACTGTTAGCAATATATCCACATAACCAGAACACTCCCACAAGATTTATAGTTTATGATTTAAAGACAGCATAATATGAAATGTAGAAACAATTTCATGTCCAATGACATGTGAACATGAATTGTGTGCTATTGCAGTTCCTTCAAATACATTTGAAATCTGTATATATTATAGCTGTTAACAGATTTCTATTCAGCAAAATGCAGGTCAAAAGGCTCATGTTTATGAAAATGTTTCAAGAAAAAACATAACAATGTTTATAGATATTTGTATAAAAAATACAAATTCAATATTAGTGTCCAATTTGAAGAAAAAAAAGATTAAAGCTTTAAAAAGCTTTCACAGCTCAGAAAAGAGGTTATTTAAAGGGACACAAAAGTCTGTACAAAAACAGCTTTCTATTTATTGACCAACTAGTATTAATTACAACAAATGTTAAAATGACAGGCTTACAGATTTAGCAGAACAGCCATAGCAATAGAAGAAAATACAAGCACTTGGACAGGATGTTTTCAACTAATCCAAGTCCTTATCCCCTTTAGTCAAGGGCTATGCTTACTGAGCACACTCCCCTTTCCTGAAACTAATTAAGATTCACTTTCTTCAGGACACCAAGTGCAAGACAGGTGTGAGAGACTGAAAAACTGCAGAAAAACAGCCTAGAACAGCTCCAAGTGAAAAGCTTCTTAGTAATCCAAATGCTGCACACAAGTAACAGCCTGCCCAGAGATAACAGGAGGAAGGGCCATGGTTAGCTGATACTTTCTGTGCTGGTTTTTTCTTCTATTGCTATGGATTATTCTGCAAAATCAGTAAGCCTAAACAAGTCATTATCAACCTTGTACTTAAAAATAAGTGGCCAATAAATAAGCACTTTTTTTAACAGGCTTTAGTGTCCTTTCAACACAAATACAACAACAACACAACAGCCTCTTATTTTTGCTTCTGGATTTTTTTTTTTAGTAAAACAAACTTATTTGCAAATAATTAAACTTCTACGTATAACAACAGCTACTTTCTACACTACTACAACAACACAACATGCCTTTAATGAGAGGTTACAATAAAACTATCCAATATTATACAAAAAACTAATGTAAGACAGCCTTCCTCATTTGGTGTTAATATTCCAAAGAATCAGCCAAAACTGTACCTATGCCATATCTGTGGAAAACTAAATCCGCACAGCCTTTCGGAAAATAACATCATATAAAGATTTCTGCTAAAAAAAATGTCAAATATTATTCTTTCCATAAGGCTGGCATTTAAAGGAACTCTAGGCTTGTTAGACTAGGGGGTGATTGTGAAAGGAGTGTGTGTGAAATTCTCAATGCTTTGCTCAATCTCTGCCTCCTACTTGCCTCAGCACTAAAATTAATTTCTTCTCAGTGCAGTTGTGCAACAGCAGTATCAGAATTCTGAATTACCCCCTAGTCTAACAAGCCTGGAGGTATCATTTAAAGGGATATTTTCATTCCCCAGAGCTTTCTTTTATCAATTACTATTACTGCATTTGATTCACAACTATAAACACTATTGTACAGTGTTTTGCTACTGAGTGTGTTCAGTTTTAGGGGCATATTTATGAAAGCGTGAATTGTTCCTTAGATGCATGAATTTAGATTCATTCCATAGAGTTTGCTACTTCTCAAACTTTGCATTATCAGCAGAGAGTTACATTCTGAGAAAAGAAGAAGTCTCATCTTCCAACATTATGCCAAATGCAAATTTACATATCACATCTTTTTACTGCAAATGCAATGAATGAGTATTTATATTCCCTAAGTGTAAGAATGAGTGTAAGAATTTGGCAATGGGATAATTCCCCAAGAATTACTGGCCTGAATGCACAGCTTTTTCTTGACCAAAAAGTGGTAAATGGGGGGTGGGTGGGGTATATTAGGGCAGGTGCAAATCCCTACATACTTGCACTCCACCAAGTAAAATGGGTAGTAGCCCTCAATCCCCCACCACTTTCCATGGAACTTTAGATAATACATATTCTTAAAGACTTCCCCACTGAGCTCAAAGTGAAAGTAAGTTACACATTGAAATTACATTTTTCTGAAAGTTGCTTGTCTGATCACAAAAATTAGTAAGGTAATGTTTATAGATATGCCAGAAATTAAATAGGAATACATAAAAAGCCTCAGTTTGAATATTAAAAAGAGAGTGATGTGAGTTGTACAGAAACCATGGATTTTCTCTTTAATTAGAAAAAAAAAAATCACAGGCATTCCACAGATACAGATGGCACAAAACTTACAGCCTCTGCTTCTGCTCTTGTCTTGAATGTAATTATTGCATGAAGAGAAGTGTCATCTATCCGGCAGTCTTCAATTTCACCATATTGCTTTATTAAAAAATACAAAAACAATCATTTGAATGAGCATCATAAGTGAAAGGAAAAACAGTAGCCACCAAATACTCAAGGTATGTTGCTTTACATATGACTAGTTTTGCCTTTTTTTTTTTTGTTTTATTGTTTTCATTTATAAAAAGTTTAGTTCTGCCAAGTATATTTACTGCAAATGTGAAATCTCTAATTCAGTGTTTTTCAACCTTTTTTCTTCAGCGGAACCCTTTGGTGTTGTCAGATTTCTGGCGGAACCCCTACAGAAATTTTTTCCTCGCACACTTCAGAAAATGGCATTAACCCGTTAATAACTGTTAACCTTTGCCTACCCTAAACTAACCCATCCAGTGCAGTAAAGAGTAAACTGATCACTGTCAGAACACTGTTAGCCGGGATATGGTCCCGATCACTGTCAGACAATACAGAAGTTCACAATCGGGACCGTATCCCAGCTAACCTGCCTACCTGCATGCAGTATGTAGTAGTAGTGTACATACTACATGCAGGTAGGCAGGTTAGCCAGGATGCAGTCCCAATCGTCGACGTTGGTACAGTCTGATAGTAATCGGGACCGTATCCCGGCTAACCTACCTATTTGCACGCAGTATGTAGTGTGTCGCGGAACCCCTGGCTTGTCCTTGCAGAACCCCGGTTGAAAATCACTGCTCTAATTGAAGGTAGAGCATAACATATCCTGTTCTTGTGTGTTGGCATCAATATAAAATATGATACTTGTTGTTTTGGCTGTTTATTTCTTATTACTTACAGTAATGGTACATTGTGATAAGCATTGTGAGTAGGAAGAGGACCACTTTACACCCAGATTACCTGAAATTATTTAGCACCATCACAAAATCTTCGTTTGCATGCTTAATCACAGTGGTTCCTTGCATTTCTGTATAAAGTGAGCATTTAATATTGGAGGGTATTTGCTCATTTGACTACAAATGGTGATTTGTGTCTTTGATGTTGTATGATACTTTACATGAATTCATTGAGGTTATCATGGGTGCTCAGCCTGTTAGTGCATTTACCTACTTTAATTTTCCTTTTAAAAGTTTTTGCTATAATAACCCAAGTAACATCTGCATTTCTTTTTAGATTTTTGCACTCTTCTCTACTCTGTTTCCAAATAAAGCATTTACATTTGTCTATGAATATTACTCTCACTAAAGTGCTTTTTGACTGTCTTTCCTGTTTACATTAGAGATAGTTTTAATAGCCTTTAGCACCCACTCCTACAGTGAGGATATATCTAGTGACTGGACAATCTCTCTAAGAAAAATATATTTTGTTATATATTACGAATGGTAAATCAGATAGTGATAAAAGGTAACAATAATTCTTTAATCCATCAGGAACAATCTTTAACTGTAATATAAAAAATTGGTTTGGGGTGTCACATACATTATTTTATTACCTCTGTATTTGATTAGTGCCGCCATTAATGTATGCAGGTATTGTATTGTATCTACATATGGTGTATCTTTTTTCAACAAGGTTTGTAAAAATACATTACTACTAATCTTACATACAGCAAAGTGAGGTAAAAGGTCCTCCCTGTCCCCTTCATTAAAAGCAGATATCTCCAAAGCTCTTGGACGATGATCAACTACTGCATGAAAAGAAGCTCCTCTTCCTCTGCCACCTAAACCCCGACCTCGTCCACGCAGATGGCCCCTTCCTCTCATATGGGTTCCTCGTCCACGTCCAGATGCGAGAATGCCACGTTTTGCAGCCTTGAGGAATAAATATAAAAGACAAATTGTTTGCAGCAAAATAATGTCTTGTATATCAATTTCTTTTTTTCTACCACTGAAAGTATGCTTGTCAAGTGGCTGTTTTAATCCCAATACTTCCACAAAAAAAAAAAAAAAAAAAAAGGGAAAACCTTATTTGCCTAATAGACCACAATCTTTTTTGGGGTACCAATAACAATGTAAAATAAATGGATGTACATGTATAAATTGTAAATAAATTATTATGATTGACATATAAACTCAATTTGGTGAACAAATGGGAAGACTAAACTGGCTACTGGGTTGAATGGTGGTGTTTTTTTCTCCTTCCACTTTATCAGTCATTATAAAATAGCTGCAGAAAGTATTGGTTAAACAATTATGGGAAACCCATTATTAAAAATAAAAAAGAAGAACCCTGAAAACAAAACTGAAGTCTACCGGAGGAACTGGCGACCTGATAGTTGAAGCTATGAGTGCTGCACCTTATAGAAAAGTATGGATATGTGGAATAGCAGCCAATTTTTTTTTTTTGAATAACACAGAAAGTAATAGACATTTACCTAAAGCTTCCTGAAAAAATAAAGCACTGGAGAGGGGAATACTGACAGGATTCTCATCTTGAAAATAAAAGTTTTTTCAAAATAGGAGGCTTTGGCTGATAACTTTTTTGTGTTTTGAGATAAATTGTATAACTGGAGAGGAAATGTCTTGGTCTTAGGGACACAATGGACTCAACATCCAGGCCATGAAATCAGTACTCACTCTGATGGAAGAGAGAACCTAAAGAAGAGGTTTTGAAAATCAGCTAGCTGTCAAGGGTTGCCTACAGTCATTTACATGAGATCAAAAAAAAAATACAAATCATCTTGGTTAAACGGTGGCAATAATTGTGGGTTTGATGCTGTGTTTTAGTTTGTTAACTAGTTGAAGCAGTATTATGATGAAAGGAAACATGAACATGTATGCAAGTTTAAAGTTCCATGGGATGACTAGCGCATTCCACCTGAATGTTGTTGGGTCACTACAATGGGGAAGAATTTATTGACTGGGTAGCTACGAGGTTTACATCTAGCATGCCTCAAAATAGTTTCAAAAGGTGAAAACTTCTGGATAAAGACCCTATTCCCTTGAATACACAGGGGTAGCCTAGTATGTGAACTGTGGAGATTTAGGGGGTAATTCAGGAAAGATCGAAGTACCCTTGTGAAGCTTCTCATTGGTCTCCTGCACTCGGATATCAGTGAACGCTTTAAAGGCACTTCGGCTTGACGAGGCAGCTAGAGTGGTCACGAGGTGAGCCGAAGTACCTTTAAAGCATTCGCTGATCTCCGAGTGCAGGAGACCATTGAGCGCGTACCCGTCTTGGCGAAAGTGATGAGAAGCTTCACAAGGGTACTTCGATCTTTCCTGAATTACCCACTTACTCTGCTGTATATCGTCTCGCAGGGAGCCATGGTCATTACATTGTCAAAATGTTTCCAAAGAGAATTGAAAAAAAATCAGGAAGCAGCAATAAAGGTGTGTTAGGGTTGAGTGCAGAGACGTGGCAATAGCATCCTCTGTAGATCGGTTCCGGCGGCAAGCAAATTGGAAGGGATAAAGGGAGGCTGGGAGACAAGTCTTCAGATGGAGAAGTACCAATTGCTCAAGGCACTTAGCGACTAATGACGTAAGAGCAATTGGCTGGAAGTAATTAGGTTCCCAGACACAGTGAGATTTGAGGACTGGGACAGACTTGAGGATGGAGGGGACAATGCCTTGGCTGAGAGATAAGTTAAATATGTCAGTGAGGATATCAGCCAGTTGTTCCGCACAAGCCTTAAGAACACAACTAGACACGCCGTCAGGACCAGCTGCTTTTTAGCGTCCACTCTGTGAAGACAATCCCTGACCTCTTTGCTGGAGAGCACTAGGGATAGTTCAGAAGACTTGGGGACACTTATCTGGGGGATCATGTTGTTCAGTAAGTCAAAACAAGCATAAAAATGATTTAGCTCGTCAGCTTGTATGTCGGAGGAGGGAGATGAAGTGGGAGGATTGTAATTGGTTAGGTTATGGATGGCTTGCATAAGGGCATTAATATGGCATGAACTATTTTTTTGCTCAAGGATCTGAGACATTCGTCCTCCGTGAGGCTCTGAAAAGACAGAGATGGGAGAAAATCCAACAGAGTAAGGCTCCCAAGGCAGGCAAAAAGCCCGTGGGAACAGTGGTCATGGCAGAGTGGCTGGGCCCCTTGAGGGCTCAGGCCGACTGCAGTCACAAATGATGCAACGTTACCCACCTTTGTCTTTCAGCACTCAAAAAGGTACTTTAGATGAACAATCAGACACCATTCTTAAAGCATTACTCAATCATAAGTATGGCTTGATAAACACCAGCCAACCTATTCAGAATTAACCAAAATCTGTATTTTACCAATACATAATGCACCATGGGCATAAAAAGGATACGACTGTGCAAAGGTAAAAAAGAATACATTCATCATATTTGACTTACTTCAAGCTGAAGCTCTGTATATTTTCTGCGCAGTTCTGTAACATCTTCTCCGGCTTGCATTTTTTTGTACAAGTCTAGTTCTGTGTCCAGAAGCTCTTTTTGCATCTAAAATATTGTGTAAATGTAAAGCTCAGTTTTCTGACACCTAATTATATATATATGTATTTATTCATTTATATAGCTCCCATGGAGCTTACAATCTAGTTTCCATATACAGTCACACACACAGACAGATACAGATGTATGTTTTTGGATTATGGGAGGAAACCAGAGTGCCCGGAGGAAACCCACGCAAGTGCGGGGAGAACATACAAACTCCATACAGATGAAGTCCAGAGTGGAACTGAACCCAGAACTGCAAGGTAGCAGTGCCAATCACTGAGCCACCACACTGCCCAACCATTGAGCCAACGCACTGCCCATACATATCCTACACACGCACACATATATATGAAAGAAAACCAATAGATTATGGCTATATTGCAGATAAATATGCAAAACGTTGTACTACCTGTTTTATTCAAAGGTCCTATAATCTGCTGGTTGTGTTTGTTTACCTGCTCAATCCTGTATGACCGGCTCCACAAGTAAATGGGTGCTCAGAGATGGAATCCCGGATCCAAGATCTGTGTTGCAGAAAAAATATGTAGTTCTCCGGCACGCCAATTTGATAAAATCAATTATTTATTCAAAAAAGTTTAAAATCCATGTCAGGAAAACCGAGAAACTGTAGTAGGGGTGTCCTACGCGTTTCGCGCCTGGGCGCTTGATCATTGGTGTGCCGGAGAACTACATATTTTTCCTATAATCTGCTGAACATGACTCTCAGTAGAAATACAGTTGTATTTTAGTAGAAAAATAGATTCTACCAATGATTTGGCTATTTCGTTTGTCAATATCAACACAATGTACCTTTTTATACAGAATGTAAAAATGAAGTATAAAGAGCAGCTATATGTATGTTATTATTCAATATAGCTAAACTATTCTGCAATAGATTTGCATAAGCAGATTTCACCATAAAACATTAATAAAAAAAGCCATAAATTAATTTATAGTTAATATATATTAAATCTGTGCTGAGAAAAATGCTAAACCTTGTCTGATAGTATAATATTTAGCTTTAAAAATGGCATTTTTGGGGCACTTCTTGAATAAGTTATAGAAGACATCATAGAAAACAATGGGACTGGTTGAGGTCTGTTCAACTATCCACACAACACAGCTGCCATCAGAATATATATTTCAGTTTAGCTGTTACTATTCCCTGCACCAAACTAGCAGGACAATAGATAGGGAGAGGTTTAGCAGCTAAAGAAGTCACCATTCACAGGACATACATATTTACCTGTGCCTTGTTTTTGTTATGCTTCACATTTCCCCCTGAAGAGACAGCTTTCAGTTCATCTCTTAATTTTGTAATGCTGTTTGTCAAAGTCTCTAGAGTTTTCAAAATTTCCGCCTTGTCTTCAGACTTCATGGATTTATTCTTCTCCAGCTTTGATATAAGAATCTGCAATATAATCACAAACACTGCAATATCAAAACTACTCTGTACACAAAATTGATCCACTTAACAGAAAATCTATGAAAGGATTTGTTTTTCCATAACAAAGTCAGCGTATCATTACTTTAGGGGGAAGCCTTTAATAAAAAAAAATTGAAAAAAAGAAAATGCCTCAAATTCTTTGATAAAATGTGTTACATTTGTTTTGAAAAATGATAACATAAATGACTGTATAAACTTTATACCGAGTACTGCAAGAGATCAAAAGGTAATAAAACATTTAGGATAAAGGAATGGGAAAGGGCTTAACAAATTCTAAGAGTCCTGAGGGAAAACATGAGGAATGAAGTGCAATTTTCCCATCTGATCATGCAGCAAGAACACACAATTTTGATTTTTTTGCAAAATAATACATTTTACATAATACAATTTAAAAAAAAAAAAAAATGAAATTCTAAGCTAATTCTATTACTCTTTGAATGCAAATTTAAGGAAAAGGCCCCATATTCTAATGTTATACTCCACTACAGCACACCTGCTATCAAAGCAATTCTGAATTTAATGTCATTAGATCTATTACAGTAAGTTAACAGCAGTTGCACGTATATTTAAAGCGCCACAAACATACACAGCACTGTACAGTTCCGTACTGAAAATATAATACAAACATGGGAAAATTGCATTAAACAATACAGTATAAGATCACATGGATACATCACTTTAAGTACTATGTTGAGGTTGACACAAGAGGTTGGAGGTTCCTGCCCTGCAGAGCTTACAATCTAAATGTCAGTCAGTTGTGCTTACCTTTTGTGTCTCTATATGCTTTTCTAGTATCTCCTGCTTTTTCTTTCTTACATCTTGTTGCAGTTTGAGAGCATCCTAGACACAGACACAAAACATGAATTTAAATAACAGAAATTCAAATGCTTGTCTGAATCACATATTTGGTTCTAAGAGACTAAAGAATTTTAGAAAATGGGCATTAAATATCACAAGAAAAATTATATTCAGTTTTTAAAAAATGACAATTTAAAAAAAAGGAATATCTATTTTTCTACTCTAACAAAGCTTAGGTTTCACTTTATTTTAACGTTAAGTAAAACATACAGTCATGGCCAAAAGTTTTGAGAATGACACAAATATCATATTTTCACATGA
>WMED01001397.1:0-27498 GCA_019650415.1 Pipa parva
TTATGGGCTACTGTCGCATCTGTGATGTTGTTGTTGTTTTTTTTTTATTTATTATAATTGGGGATAAATTTTATGGCTGGGGGGCAATATGGGGTCACTGGTGGGGTATTGTGGAGCCACTGGGGTGTGTGGGGCTATTGAGAGGGGTTGTGGGGTCATTGGGGTTTTATTTATAATTTTTCATTGGTGGCTATGGAGGGGGGATCAGCGGGGTTGATGTGGGGGGGGAGTCTTACTTACCCCCACCCCGGCAGAGTTCGGCAGCACGTGCTGTTGCTGCCTCAGCTGGCAGCACTAAACAGGAGAAGGAACCCAGAAGCACTGATCCCATGCGCTCCCGGGTTCCTATTGGCTCCTGTGACTGATCAGGTCATAGGAGCCCTCCCCAAACCATGGAGGGCATTGGCCAGGACCCCCTCTGTATTGGATCAAGTGGGGGGCCGCAAACTATCGTCTCGAGGGCCGCAGTTTGCCCCCGGGCCGCGAGTTTGAGACCCCTGGTTTAGGGTAAGAGGGGCTAAAAAGAGTCAATAAACTCTCCAATTCCACACTGACTCCTTCTAGAAAATATTTCGGTATCTGCAAAAGGTTTTCAATGTTTGCAAGGACAAAGTTTCAGGTTTTTTTTAAAGGTTGCATTCCTAAAATTCAGTACATATTTTGCCACTTTTTGGATAACCACATCCATTTTAGGATGAACTACATTTATTTTATGGCAAACTTTATCCTTCTGGCCAAGTATAGCCACTCCCCCTACTCTGCTGAAATTCAAAACTGGCAGAAGAAAACTGGGGATGACAGAGCATTTAGAAATCATAGGTGATGCCCAAAAATTTAGATTCAAAGAACATTTTGGTCCTGTATCATTTGGGAATATCCCCCCTTATTTACCTGAAAGTGCAATTAAATGATAAAACAGTTTGACTGGTTTTAACACAGTGGCTTGATATAGGTTAATCCGTAAGCAAAAAGGCATCAAATAAAAAAAAAAAAAAACACTGTTACATTTTAGTGCAAATCCATTAAGATCAGTGAAAGAGGATATTCAGCAGCATGTTACTGCTGCAAAAAGGCCCTCCAGTTACAAAAGCAATATCCCTGCAGGGAACAGTAAAACTGAATTAGGCAGACATTACTAGAGATTTTAAAGCAAAAATCTGTTTTCATTACTTCTGAGGCCAAGATTTATTTTTTTCAACAATTTAGACAATGGCCTTGATAACAGGAGGAAACACTGGTTTGACAAGACCAGTCAGGCACAGCCAGGAAGTGAACCATCTTTGTACAAATTAGGCAAGCTGATGTTGTGGTCAAAAACAGGCTAAGGTCAGAGCTGGTGGTAATGGTCTATCAAATTGGCAAACAATTATACATAGCTTCAGCAGAACTGGAAAATATCTTGGTCAATTTGGTTTTTCAAGCAATGTGAATGGGATGCAGTTGGAGGCAGCAAAAACATAGTACGGTAGTAGTTATTCATAGGATATTGAGTTTCATATGGTAAAAATGCTGGTACTTTCCTTCAGTTGACTGCAACTTACTTATTTGGGAAGGCAATGTATGTGAACATTAAGGAACTTGGGTATCAGTGATACTTAATGAACAGCTAACATTGTTAAGTAAATTGAGTAATTAATAAGTTGTGGGAACATAAAATGAGCAGGATCTTTGCAGTTTGGCTTAAATCTAATGCTTGTTGTATATCTGTATTTTTTACTCTTTTTTTTAAGGGTGGTTGTATCTTGTAAGTTTTCCTCTTCTTGCCATCATTTAACCCAATGCCATTTAATGCCAGACAAAACCAAAAATGCACTAGGTTCATCTTTTTTTATGCTTTAATAGAATCCACCATAGTTGCATAACAAAGATTTAAGTTAAAGATGAGCAGATTTTCAAACAAATATTACATCATTTATAAAAATGAATATTGCTTATTACAAATTGAAATAATCTCCCCTACATGTAGATAAATAAATGATGTACCTCTATATAGATAGACAATGCATTCTGACTGGGTTCTAAACCCACACTGAAGCTAATCTGACACTATTAATCATAAACTATAAAGACCAGGAGAGATTTATAAAACCATTTCTGTAAAGATAAAAAGAAATCTCAGTGTAGGGTATTATTAAGTCCAATAGATGATGGCTTTCATGCATTGTAAGTCATAAGAATATATTTCACAATCAGCTTTGTGTAACCTTCAGCAAGTCACTTTGTCATGTGAATTAGCATAAATTAGGAACTCCTGAGTTGCAAATCTGTCAATTGTCCCTATAACTAAACACTTTTTAATGTATGCTAATCCACTCTTTGCTCAGAAGTACCTGAAGACCTCTGCTCTGGTAATCTCTTTCCTAATATACTTCTTGGATATATGTTCTTAGCTACTTAGTTATTTTATTGTCACATAAGAAAAGGATTCTATTAGATATGCATACATGTATCATTTATTTATGTAGAATCAGCGGACTGCAAGTTTGCAGTTCCAGGAATGCATAATCCATAATAACAAACACCAGCAGTGATAAAAACAGCTGAACGATAATTACACAATTCAGATATAATGCTGACCCAGGAAGCTCACAATCTATTTAATTCTTTTTAGTTGAGTTTAGATTCTATTCATTTCTTGGGAGGCTTACAAATTTACATTTATCTAAAGAGTTCAATATTTTAAATCTAATAGATCCTTAAATACAAAATAATAGATAATAAACAATAGATCTACAAAAAGACAACTGTAAATTCTTCTTTCTGGTTAGGTGCAATTTTTTTTTCAGAAAAATGTCCATACATTTACTATAGAATACATGTTTATCAGATAGCATGTAAACAGACATAATAGGAGAATGTAAGCATTGGATATCTTCGTATTTGTAGTTTTTATGCTCATGCCAGGGATAATTAATTCCAAAAATACTTTGAAAGTGACATTTAAAGTACAAATGCTACAGAGAATTTTTCTTCAATCCAGAAATATATTTTTTCTGTAATTTACATGTGCGCCTGCTAGTTCAATCAGATGTAAGTTGTGGATTATAAGGCATAAACAACACCTCGGGGTTTATTTATATTTCACCTTTTAAAATATACTTGGTGGTCACAGAACTCTGCATTATTTTATCAAATTATAAAGGATCACTATGATATTTTATCCACTAAATAGGTAAATATATTATAAAATATATTGTGGCTTATTGTTTATGATGTATCAAATACTAATTATCATCAGTGTCTCCATAGCTTCATGGCAATGATCTCAAATTGCTTCTAAAACTGCAATGATTTTTGTCATATGTGGTTACTGTTATAGGATATAGAAGAGCAATATGAAAATATTCAAGGACCAAGATAGCAAAACTATGCTGTATAACAAAAACCTGCCCAACCCAAATATATTTACTGTTAACAGGGTCAGAGTAAGGAAAGCAAGGTCAGAACCCCTGAAATCTGTAGCCTGCCAGTTACATAAAATTTATCACACAAATGAAGACCATTTCTACATTGAAAAAGGTGTCCATGTTATAACATGTTAATATGTACATAAAAGTTCTCAATAATAATTTACCATTAGATAATATTTATGGGTATTTTTGGAATGTTGTCACTTTATTGTCTGGGAGTTCTATTGTTTACATTTAAATATACCTCTGGTTGATAGGGTGTGATTAGTTATTTTAAGAAAAATAATAAAGGACCTGAACAAAACAATAAATAATAAAAAAAAAAGACAGATTTTAAGTATAAAATAGACAGAAACTAGATAGGAGCTGGGAACTCTCAGATTCACGGTTTTGGCCCAGATCACAGGTTCTCAGCTTCTATATCCAAATTTTCAGGGTCAGCCTAGAGGTAAATTCCTAGGTATTCACACAGCACAATAAATAAGATTATACATACATATCTCATTAGAAAAGACTAATTGCAAGTTGCCTTGGAATAACACTTTTCTTCAATTTCAACAATATATTTTAAAGTGTATGGATTAATGGATAATTAATATTACAGTTTGCAGTGGCGATTGCTGTCAGATGCGTAGTGTGACGTAGTCAGGTAGACAGAAGTAGGCTGAGAAGTCATGCGAAGTACAAATTTGACAAGTGAAGGGCAGTGATGCCAGTCTCACCATATACTGTATGTACTAACTGTATTGTGTGAATATTCTATCTATTTCTATGTCACCTTGTCCCTAGGTCATGTTGTCATTTACTTGCAGTCACTATTGTCACTTCTGAAGAAAAAGTCGCCTTATGCAACACACTACCATCTCAACCCCCCAATATGCCACTTTGAAATGGTGAAATAAAACAGATGAATTCAGACCAGCTCACCTAGTCACATTCACCCCTTCAACACACTCCGCATCTTACTCAATAGTAAAAGTACCTGTGCATGTGCACATAATGTAATGTGAAGAGCTCTATAAGTTTGTGACTATTGTAGATGCCAGAATTGGTCATGTATTCACCACTCTGCAGAGTTAAGTCTATAAGCGAACATAGGGAAGTGGTAAATACATGTAAATCCATAGCTCTGTGCAAGTATTTGGACTTTATTCAATAAGGCCCTTAGTGATATAGTGTAAAATGATAGCATGATGGAGAAAGACACATCTTCAATCCAAAGGTCTATCTTTCACATTTAGGTTTATTTTCCAACAACAAAAACATTGGATAGCGCTGTGTCAGCAATCCATTAAAATTATTTGCAGCATACAGCTACTCTGGCTAAATAAAACTGAAATGATCATGCCATAGGTCTTTAGAACAATCAGTCTAATCTACCACTGAGTGCTCAATGCACATGTAGCACATTATAAGGTGAATCATACTTTAGTATTTATGCACAGTTTTTATTAAAAGTCTCTGTGGAACCCCTCATTTTTATTCAGAGAAGGTGGCTAAAATACAGTGAGCTTGTGCCTATCCATGTCTTGCTTCTTCATGGTCATGGAGATCACCCTCTCTGGATTTGCCTAGCCTAACCAGCAGTCATGCAGATCCAGCTTACCAGCTCTTAGCTGTGACATGAGCAGGATGTCCCCTCTGATTCATAGGCATTAGAAGCCACATAATATAGAAAGAATGTATAAGGTATAATCATTTTTTTTTTCATTGTATATATATATACAGTATATATATATATATATATATATATATATATATATATATATATATTAAAGCATCCTCTATGTAATTCATTTATATTTATATTTGGTGTATTATCACAAAAAACTGTATATTAAGAGAGCACCTACTAGTATATATAATTATTTCTTTTGCTATTTTCGGAATACTGCAAGTATCTCCAATTCCTCCTTACTTCTACTTGTGTTTATTACAAAATATTCTCCTCTTATTCAGAGGAGAATGCTTAACATGACCCGCTACTTATACCTTCCTCACACCTTCATGGTCATAGAGTTTATCTCTCTGTGGAGTTTCCAAAACCTGACACCAATCATGCAGAACTAGTTTACTGGCTTTTATCTGTGCTCTGCACAGGTTGTCCCCCTCTGACATTGTCGGCCCTGTATCTATGGAACTCTTTGGGGAGTATGTAAAAGTGAGTCATTTTTATTTTGTCTGATGAAGGTTGATGAAAACAGATAGCTTAGCCTGACTCCAATTTCACCTTCCTTGCTGGCCACATGTAAAATATTTTCTCTTGGGATGATGAAAAGTTGTATCTTTAAGATCTTTGGAAAACCTTAGAGATACAGAAAAAGATCTTAAAAATTAGAATATTTTAATAATAACTTCAAAAACAAATAGCATGAATGATATATCAGAAAATGTAAACTCTAACTAGAAAGGGTCAATTTATTTACATTATGGTTTAAGCAACCCATTATGTTTATATGTTTTGTATTTGTAAATCAATATCATTATGTAAGTAACGTGCACATAGACTGCAATAAAAACACTAACACAGGAAATAATTAGCACAAAATAACATACTTTTTATTTTGTAAAATCAAGAAAGATTGTGCATGAAGTTTCCTAAGTTGTATATTAAAGGTTTCTGATTAACCTCATCCTTTTGCAATGACAAACGATTTACAAAATGTGTTGGTTACACATTATAAATGTTCTTTAGAACTACAGATATTATCTGGGTAGACACAAACACAAACACACACTGGGATATACTGCCAAGTCAAACAACATTTTCTATTTTTGGATGAAGAAAGGGTATTTATAATGAGGTCTAATAATGTTCAGTGGAAGAAAAACCAAGTGAACCAAAAATACTGTTAACATAACCTAAATAAGGAAAATGATAACACAACTAAATGAAGCTTATTATATGTTGTAAACTAATACAGAAAAGATTCCAAACTGTTTAGCAAACACAAAAAGTGATTTCCTGCATGAATAAAATCAGTAAAGAAAGCATTCAGATGTCCAACCAAAAGCTATCTTATAGATTAAAAATCTAGAGCATCAGCACAATCTAGGATAAATGTACCCATACATGTATATCATGCATTAAATATGACAAGCTGATCTATATAAAAGGTCAAGTTCCTATTAACAAAAATAAACCTCTATATAATATGTGAATACATGGTAATCAGACCATGCCCATGTGTCTAAAGATATATTGTAATTTATTTTATTTGTAGATCCAAAAGTCAGTAGAATTTTGATTGATGATTAGGTGAGCCCCACCTTCCTCTAAAGCAGCAGTTCTAAACCTGGGGGTCGATTGACAATTTGACAGGGGTTGCCTAATACCCTTTAAGATTGTCGCGGATTTCCGATAACCCTTTATCCGCAAATGCAACAATTTTTAAAAGTCACGACCATGACAATATTTCCATGGTAAAAGTGGTAACTGTGACAATATTCCCATATGATTATGAGAATATTGTCACAGTCACGACTTTGCTATGGAAATATTGTCGCGGTTAAAATTTAAATTGTTGCGGTTGCGGATAAAGGGTTGCGGCAATAAGAAGGTTGAGAACCACTGCTCTAAAGTGTATAGAAAATGCCAATCCCTGATTATCTCATAAGTTTTTGAAGTAGCCCTTTATTTGTCATTGGTATGGAAACCTCAGGATGGTTTCCTGTGTAATAATTATTTCAGAGGAAGTATAAAACATTGCCAAATTAAACAGTGACCTGATCTGGGACCTAACTCAATGCTACTTATTTTCCTAACCTTTCTTATTCTTGTTAATAGCACAATATGACACTAAGAATATAAAGGATTTTAAGCCACCCATTTAAAATGCCTACCACCAATTGAGAAGACAAATTACTTATTTTAGGACCTTTTATTTAAATTAGTGGCCATATAGCCCCATGGCTCTGAGTCCAGCATATTCTATAACAAACAATCCATCTCGAGTTTTCTTTACCTTTTGTAATAATTCTGTATTATATTGTACCAGTTTGTTTTCAGAAGTCTGTGGCCTCTAGTCATGGCTTATCAGTGAGTTGTGTCTTTGGAACAGGGCCAGATCAATACTGTATTCTCTCCTACATCTCTAAAATCAGCAGGGAAGGTAATCACAGTGATACAGAACTCTGCACCTACTGGAACAGATCAATACCCTGACAGAGTTAGGCTTTGTTCACTCACTAGCTTCGAGATGTTCTGCATGCTCTACATGATTGCTTAAAGGTTTGTTTTTGCCTTGTCCTATAAGACAATACAGTTCTCTCCCTGGTCTCACCTAATAACATCACTGTAATTGCCTTGACATGAAATAGCTGCACAAAACACAAAGGTTTAGCTTTGACTTGTTTTATGCGTGCGTGTGTGTTTTTTCCCCCTTTATCAGTAAGGACTGTTGATACATCTTAAATAGATAGTCAAAGCCTTAATATGTATTGCGATTTATTCACTCTAACTCTCATCTAAACTCCCTAAAATGATTTTACCTCTGGCACAAACTCTGGGGATGCTCAGCAGAAAGTAAATGAGTCCAATCTTACACATTGGCCAATTAGCACAGGCTGCATGGACCTCACATTTAGCAACCCCAAGCTAACCTGTTCAGCCTCTGCATGTCACAATCTTCTTCTAATCCTCTAGCTTTGCATTCTGTTTCTGCTAGACATACATTTTGCTATTGTGTTTATTTTTTCTCTTCAGTAAGCCTGATAACAAAGAGGTATTTTCTTTATCCTTACTGTTTTCAAATCAATAAAGTTTGAATTACTATATTCAAATACAGAAAAATTACAAGTAGTAAATACAGTTTTTAAACAATATTGTCACAGTATCGTTATGGACAAAATTCGCCTTTAATAAATTTCGCCCTAAGTGTTTGCAGTACTGTACACTTTTATTATGGTGTACAGTACTGTATAAATGTATGATCCGAATTACATTGAAATTCGGTTTACGACGCCGCATAAGAACGGATCACCGTCGTAAGTCGAGGACTACCTGTATATATATATGTAACAAGTGTGTACTCACACCTTGAGGAATAATCCCTGTGTGCAAGAGAGAAAAAGACGTCTCAATCGTCAGTAGGCAAACGCAAAGAAAAAAATCTTCTTGGATTCTCCTATGGGATTAGGTTAAAATCAAGTTTAATGAATACATATTTAAAAAGTATACATGATTCGCAGTGAATGAAAAAGCCAGTATACATACTGCATCCTACGCATTTTGCACCTTCAGTGCTTAATCATATATACAGTATCTATGTGAGAGCCCGAGAAGATTCTTTTTCATACAACAGAATAGTTGCTTTAATTACAAGTTTGTTTTTTTTTTAACATCCCTTTCAATGACAGACAATTCCCAATAGGTTTGCACTTTACCTCTATATTTTCTATGGTTTTTAATGAAAATGTTGCCTTAAGTATGCAAACTGTCATGTGACAAATCTGCATCCAATCCAAATGCTTTATGATGGTCACAGACTTACAACTTTGTGCACCTACACAGGCAATTCACCTATTCATTAAGCATTGGAGTATCACAGTAATAAATTCGGCAAGGCGCACTGTGTCAAATACTCCAGTTTTACTCTGTCAGATCAAAGTGATGAATTAGGAGGTTGATGGCAGGGCTCCTACTCCATTATGGAAGAAACTGTGTCCAACACCACTTGCTCCTTCACTTTGAATTTATGCCTATTGGAGTGTAGCAACCGAAGTGACACGAATACACTTCAACAGTTGAATTCTCACTTTTGTGAATAAGCCCCTAAATTCTGTCTATGAACTGCTATTGTGCTCTTCACAATATAAATGCTGGTAATTACACTATAGGAATGCCCTACCTAAGCATTATAGAATCAAAACATTATATATTATAAACATTCCTTGCAAGTGCCTAAATGAAAAGCCTAAATCCAACAAACCATATTTGATTTCATTGTATAGCCCTGGTAAACTTTTATATATTAGAGATATTCAAGTTCAGCATTTCTACAAATTTATATTTTTGGGAACTCCAATAAGTGTGCCTGGACCTCCCTCTAGTGACACATATTAATATGCTACTTGTCATGTGCGCTGTTTCCATAAGGAAGTTGTTATACTCTGACCAGTAATAATGCAACCAGTTAGGTCTCATCATAGCTAATATAAGCTGGTGTAGGGGTGGGCCCTATGTTCTTCGACCACATGGTGTTGCAAGTGCAACACCTCCACCCTCCTGGTGAATGGGTTTTCTATAAGGGATTCATGTCATTAGTTCCTATATTTAGCTCAGCTCAGAGGGTGAGAGCATGTAGGAGAGGTTATCTAGCTGGGTAGCCTGAGACCCAAACAAGATTTGTAGTGGGCTTAGAGGTCTGGTGTATTCCAGCTTAGGGACTCTGAGTGGGTGGTGGGCTTAGGGACCAGGAATTAGCCATGAAAGAAGAAAGAATCCATGAGAGGTCCGCCAGTGAAGGAAGCTGCTAAAAAGGGATCCCACTCTAAGTATCATGTGCAGACTACCTGTTGTGTCATCTGTGTGTTATTATGTATCAATGTGCTAAATCTCTTGAAATGTGATATTTAATATGCAATTGTAACAACATGCAAGATCTATCATTTTATCAGTTATCTGCATCTGTTCAATAAATCTGTGTGTGTTTAAAAGCAAGAACCACTGGCATCCTGTGTTTTTTATTAATTGAGAAAGTGTACCACTCCATCTATTAAGCGAGGCCCTGAGGACTGTATTGTAAGCATGGGTATGTGAAATGTTGCTATAAGTGAGCTTAGTATATATGCAATATGTGTTTGATATTTTTGAATCTTAGTTAGTCCATTATTAGCACTGAGTTCATTTAATTTCATTACAGACTCTTTAGCATCTGACATTTTTAATCATTACTGATGCAATAAAAAAAAGATTAACTGTGATAACACATTTTGTCACAATCAAGACATGTATTTATACTTCTTATTCTACATACTTATTTATTCTTTGGGACCTGTGGTTCTAATAGATATCTGAAAATATTGTAAGGCAGAGACGTTATTTGCAACGTTTCAGTCTCTTAGAAAAGCAGTTTCTGCTTGTATAACCACATAAGTACCATGTATCTGGCCACTGGACAAGACTAATGCTCATACTCCATGAACATCTGAATAAATATCAGGCAAAAGAGTGTGAGTTTGTAAAAGTAATTATATGAAGCTTGCAGCTGAAACAAAAAAAAAAAAAAAGATTTTATCTCTTTGAGAACATACACAGCTGTGATGTCACATGGACAAAGATAATAATGAAATTTGACCAGTGTGGTGTCAACCACACGTTTCCCACTTTGTCTCCCTTCTCATCTAATTTTGTGCGAACCGCCTCATTAGGGAACGAGAGCGAAAATTGGGGTCAGGGTATTTAAAGCTGACCTGTGCAAAGGGCAAGCACTGCCTAAGCCCACCGAGGTTTCACTTCAGAGCTCGTCTGGACCACCCTTGCAGTGACACCAATTCAGGGATCATTTTATAAAGGCCTTATTAATTATTGTCTTTATAAGGACAAGGAGAAGCCCTAGAAAGAAATGTGTCATTCTTAGAGTGGGAGTGAGAAGACAAAAAGGAGGAGATAAAGAAACAACATCAAAAGACAAGCTTCCTTTTTCTCTTTCTGCTTTTCATGGTGCACAACCTCAAAGAAGGTTGAAGAACAATCAAGCTTAGGGCTCTGGTGTGCTTTCTGGCAATTACACTCAGCTGATGGGCTGAAAGGGAATGAATGGCAGGGTTCAAGGCCTTCTCTAGAAATCCATACAACAGCCTTTCCAAAGCAGCAGAGCTGTAGACACGACTGAAATAATTTCAAATGGAGACTCACAGCCAAGATTCATTAATGCATCAGCCTAAACAATTACAGGGACGTGTAAAGTCTCAATGTACACTTTGATTAAGACTGTCATCTAAGACCTTTATTTTCCTCTTTAATATATATTATCAACGTCCTTTCCATACAAATGATGTTTAGTATTCATATCAAATGTAATATTTTAAATAACAACATAAAAAAAAAAACTAAATGGGATTTGAAAATGGGAAGTAAAATAAAAATGGGAATCATCTGTGATGCTAAAATGTCTGAAATTGTTAAAGCACACATTTATATAAAACGATAAGATTATGGTGCGATTTTTTGCAGATGTCTCCACTGGTTCAGACTGTTTTGTAGAAGAATCAAGCTATTCCCATTTTATAGGAAGAGAGATACGCATGCACACACAGTCATATAGTATCAGACAAATTTAATTATAATACATTTCTGGCTATGTCATGTTGTACTTCGTTTTTTTTTTCATATCCTCAAAAAAATGTAAAAAAATTTAAAAATGTTGCACTTCAGTTACAATGTTTTATTCAGACTTGACTATTTCATATCCCAAGATATAAATGAAAAATTCATTCAATATTATAGTTATCTGTTAAAATACAGATGCCAACTATTTTTTCAAGGTTAATTAGATTTTCTTTGCTTTGAAACCAGGTCTATCCTAAATTCACCAGATGGTTTGATTTTGTCTCCCCCACCTGTCCTTATTTATTGTGTCACAAAACATGTGTGACAAGCATAAAGCCTTTCTAACAATGGCTACTATACAAGCTCCAGCCCACTAGACCTTAACAGGTCAATGAAACTGTGGTGCTTAATATTTCAAAAAGCAGGAGAGATAAAGCCACCATTTTGAAATGTCTAGGTCATTGAGAAGTATATAAAAATATCGGGTGCATTTGCCTTTTAATCCATACATTACACGAAAACAACACTGCCGTGGGAGCTAAGCTGTTATGTAAAGTTAATGATAAAGGATGTTCATAACTTGGAAATATTTTCTTCAAAATAAAAGGCGGAAGAAAATGTTTGTTGAATATACAGCATTTGAGAGAGAAAAAATGTGTAACAAAGTAGAACTAATTCAGCTACTTCATTTAATGCTAAAATTACAGTTCTTGTTTCACATTTACATGAAAGGGGTACAGATATAAAAAGGATACTTATACTTACAGAGAAAAGAATAATCACATAAAACAATAATATCAAGAACATATTTGCCAGCTGTCTCATAGGAGATCTACCAAATATATTAAAAACACAGGTGCAAATGGTCACAGTTTCACCTACACAGTGCATTAGCCTATTACCATGTGATAATGTGTTCTCCAATAAGGGTGTTAATTTTTGCAATGATATTTTCACACATATCTCTGGAATACTGGCTTTATTCCTACCAAATAACCGGTCAGAAAACACATACCTGGCACTTGTATTTCTTTAACCTCTGTTTCTTTATCCTTATAAATATGCCTTATAAAATGACATAAAAAGAAAATACTTTTTGGATTCCCTGACTAACCTGTATTAAACTAAACTGTACTAAAGATAATTAGAAAGGCTGAGGATTACATTAAACAGGGAAACCTTTTCCCAGGTACAGTATACTAATCCATATTAACCAATGGAATGTTTAATTTTATTATTCTATCTGCATTAGAACTGTTAATGTTAACTAGTAATTGGGTTACTAGACCTAGTCAAACTTTGTTTATACAATTGCCTGAAAATGTGAGGGGTCTCTTGTATGCATTGAATGTTAAGGGCAATACAATAGCACATGAGGCAACTCTGTCATTTGAGGTTTTGGTTTCTGATGTAATCTGTTAACTTCCATTATTTAAGCTACATAAAACCATGAGTGGCAAAGCCTCCTACTGTGTCACTGATACCAATAATCATCTTTATTTATGATGATATTTACTTTTGAACCTGACAAATTTTAAAGCGTCTGTGTTTTCATACAAACAATGTGCATACCTCAATCCTACCACTGTTGTCAAAGTTTAACTCCCAGAAACCTTCAACAGCTTTATGGTGGTTTAGTAATGTTTGGTTTTTCATTTATATCCTTAGCTGTACATGTTGGGCATCTTAAATAACCTAAATGAACTACTTACTCTAACATCACCCCAAGAACCATGGTATAAAATATTCCTGAATTCTATTTATTTCTTAATGTTCACCTTTTATTAGGCTAATTTCCCACACATCTTTAAACAATATATCACGGCAGCACATTTTGTTTTCCTGTAAGCAAAATAATCAGTCTCAATATGGTATAATCACAAAAAATATAGGATTCAAAGAATAAATTATAGCATCAAAATCCAATCACTTTCACTTCTGCAAGAGTTTGTGGTAAAATAAAAAAAATCCCTAGGGAGAATAAATATAGAGAAGCACCTCTAGACACTTGCTATGGCCAAAAAGATGAGATAGGTCATGACAGTACTATCTTCCAGAACCATTTCATTTGTAATGTCCACAGGCAGAGCTTGATCAACTTGTACTTTCTTGGCATGAGCCCATGTTTGATGTACAACTGATTTAAAATACCCTAGAGCAAAGAATGCAGCATGGAATTTAACCAACAATAGCTATATTTATATTTCTTCCCTAAGCAGTCTTCATATCATGAATATGTTTGCTTGGATACCTAGTCACATTTTCATTTAGCAAAACCTGGAAAATCATTATCAGTGACAGCCAAAAGCTACAAAAGTAAGCTGCTATCAAGAGAATTTAATTGTTGGTGTCTGATGCAAGTTAACTGCACTGAAGTCTTCTTCGTAAAAAGGTATAAACTGCACACCAGTTACAGATAAGTAAAGAGACTGTTTACTGTAGCATTTGTGCCTGAATTATTTTTTTATGATGTGTCTTTATGTACCACTATCATCTTCCGCAGTGCTTTACAGGGATTTACTTAAGTACAATCTTCAGCATATTTCCCTACACAAGCATACACAGACAGACATAGACTAGGGCCAATGTAGTCAGGCTTCAATTAGCTTAGTTCTTTTGGGATTGTGAACAGAAACCAAATTCCTGGAGAAAACCCATGCAAATACAATAATTACATACAAATTCCAAGCAGTTGAGGTCCAGGACTGAAATGGGCCAAGATCCCAGTGCTGCAGAGCAGCAAAGCAAACCACTAAACCTCCGTACTGTCATCATTTCAGATAATCAGAGTGATTTTTTCTTATTTATTTTAATAAAATTATATAATATCCAGGTTGTGTTTAATTTAATCTTGTTTTACTAAAGACTGTTAAACACAAGTATGGTTAGCTAACATAACCATGTTATTTACTCAGTGCTTTTTTTGGAAAAAAAAATTTGCCGGTACGAATATACAGTACGGTCCCCAGAGAGGGAGAGACAGACAGACAGAGAGAGAGAGAGACAGAGACCCTCTCTTTCACTAATGGTCTAATGGTACTACCTGTCCAGCTTGGCACAGATGGGTCAGTTGGTGGTCAGCGCCGCTGTGTAACAGAGGGTCCCGGAGAGTCCTCCACACAGCTGTGTGCGTTCTGTCTTGTGCACTCCCCCTGGGGCGCCGCCATGCTCTGATGGTGTAGGCAGGACAGGGTGGTCCCCTGTGTATCAGCTATGACTGGCCGGCCAAAAAAACAAAAACAAAAAACACAGCGCTACATTTTCCGGTACGCCATACCGGTACGCCATACCGCAAAAAAAGCACTGTATTTACTAGACATGTGCTACAATCAACATTATGTTTAATGAAAGGGAATCTTGGTGCAGAAATAAGAAAAAAAAAAGATTGTAAAGACCATTTTTGGGGGATTCTGGTCAGTTCTTTCACATGCACTGAGTTTTCTGAGCACAATTGGCTCAGGGTAAGTATTAAACATCCTCTGAACGGCAGTTCTCCCATCTGAATTCCTCACTGTAAAACTTGTGGCCAGCTTAATTATACAATATACATATTTTAAGGAGATTGCACATGGCTGTTTATTTTTTTGCATTTGGGGCACACAGTAAAGTCACCTACATACATAAAAAATGAATCTGATGTAAGAATTTGGTGCTGTACATATTCGTGCTTAATGACGTATTTATCATTTAGTGTTCATCATAATAAATTTTCATCAAATTATTTGTATTGAAGTCATAATAACAGCTACAATGATAATGTATGGTAAATGCAGAGTGAGTTTTAAGCATTTACAATTTCCCTGCTGCACATTTATGGACCTGAAGAAGTTTCTAGTCATCATTTTGCACATACCTTTAGACCACTGTCACACTGTGCAGTTTGCTTCATGCTTTCCTTGCAGGACCCTCCCTCCTTTATCTGGACAACAGTGGCAACTGCAGAGAATTGTGTGCGTGTACAAAACTTCCCACAGAAAATATTTTCTGAAATAAACAAGTGTATTAAAACATGTCAAGAACTATTTTTGAGTTCTGGATTTCATCGCACATGCTGAAAATATTTACTGCTTCCTATTATTTACCAAAAAGGAATATCAGAGATTTCCTAGAAACAATCATATTTTCACAAATTACTATACATTGTTTCAACTTGTTCTGTCTTGTTTTTCAACTTATTGAACCCCACAATTCACTATTAAACAGTTATATTTCAATATATCTATATTAAGTAGACTGAAAAAATGGCCCAGCTGATTTTAACCTAAAATGCATATTTGCACTCGATGACTCAATAACATTTGTATAAACAGTACACAATACCATTGAATAAACTGAATATAAACATATTAAAATTTCTACTCTATAACTTCAAATAATAAACTTTGGCTAAAATATAATACACAGTAGCACTAGAATTTGCAAACAACTTCTAATTTAAAATGTTATGAACAGCTAATTCTGACATCAGCCCATACTGCTGTTCAAAGATTACTTTCCACTGCTGCAGGCAGGGGTGACAGTGGAAAGAGGACAGCCATACTTCACCTACAAGGTTTATTTTTCCTTCTGTTAGCTAATTCTTCTGATTCTCTTTCTTTATAACTGGGAAATGTGTTCTGCATACTGCATTTGTCAATATGAAATACACTTTGCATTTGTAATGGTGGAATTTTCCCTGGGCCAAGCATTGTATCTGAGGATAAGCATGATGGGCAATGAGCCGTGCATCTAGTTATAACTAAGGTGGGCTTTTTGAATCTTTGCATTTTGTTAAGAAAGTATCACGGCTACTTGTAGGAGGCTGTTTTTAAAGTTTGAGGTTTTCAATCTTTCCCTATGAGTTTAACTGATGATATAATAAGCCACCAATCCCACATGTTACAGATCTGCAGTTCAATGTATGAAAAAAATGTACTTGAATGAGCATTGCCTGGTTTGACTGTGAGCATAAAAAGAAGGTGTGATGATTTTTTAGTGCTATGTTATATGCGTACCAGTCAACATTACTGCTATGGCTAGGTGTTGACTTGCCCTCTCTAAAAAATTATGGGAACATTGTTGCAGTCACAACTTTACTATTACTACTGTCACTATTGATTTGCTATGGGAATCCACTGTTTGAGAATTTGACTGTTCAATTCTCACTTTAGTCAATAACACCCAGAATCTGAGAGAAGAGTAGATCCTATAAAAGGACACTTTAGAGAAATAAGCTATGATAGGATACATAGATAGCCCTTGTCTCAAATAGATATGGTAGTAATAGTAGTACCCCAGGTCATTATCAACTCCATTAAATATGAGAAGACAACAACAGCACATGCATACATACACAGTTTGTGATCTCCTCCTGCTTGTAAGAAAACTATGTATATTAAGTTGACAACTAGTCTGAAGTAAGTTAATTAATGTAATATGTCCCACACAATCCACAGAGAGTTTCGGGAACTATAGATGTACTAGTGTTACGAAGGAAAACCAAAAAATGTATCCAACTTTAATATGATGTTGTGTTACAAAGGGCATTCACCCCAAATTTACTCTAACATGAGATTCTCCAATACAGCCTATAAGGTTAGGCCTCCTGAAATAGGGTCATTTGAGTAACCTATGCCCTATGCAACATAAATGGATGATTTTTAAGTGTAACTGTCAACAAACATGGTTGAATTATCTCAGCTTCCTTTCTAAATGACATGCAGATGGAAATGTGGATATATTAAATGAAATCTTAAATTATCTCTAATAGTTATCTCTGGAAACATCTCTAAAGCAGGTTTATAGGGCATTAACATTAACTTGACTAAGAGGCTTAATATAAGTGGAAATCAACCAGACCACTTATCTCCAAAGAGTTTAGATTAGAGTGAACCATCATAGTCTATTTAACACTTTAGAATGTAGAGATAACTGAGATTTTCTTAGATTCCTTACAAGATAACAGCGTCATCTCTACCATAAATCACTCCTTTGAGCTTGATGTAAAGATTTTGCAAACATATTCAACTGACATTATATACTGAAACTCCACATAAGCAATCTTTATTGTAATATTATTGTTCAAATTGTCACAACAGATATTTTATTTCATTACTGCACTCTAAATAAAATAACCTGGGAGTGACTTCTTTTTGGATACTTTTTATAGAGAGTGGGTATCACTTAGAAAAACAGCACTCCAAACAAAGCACACCCAACTCTATTAATATATTGTGAAAGCTAATTACTTTCATTATATTGTATTTATATATTTTAACAAGTGTAACACTATAGTTTATCATAAACTCACAGCCAGTTTTTTGGTTGGAAAATGGGCAAAAAATGGGCAAAAACAGGCAAAAAAAGGGGGCAAAAAGGCAGAAAATCTAATTTTTTAACTTTTCACCCATTTCCGCTGAGAAAAACAGCCAAAAAATCATTTTCGACTTTAGAAAATTTTGCTCTAAATAACTGTGCCTAAAATAAGAGGAGGGAGATTCCTGCCATGTACGACTTACAGTCTAAACAGGAGGGAGACTTACATATACAAATATTTTCTTTCTTTACTGCACTCTAAATAAAATAACCTGGGAGTACTTTCTTTTTGGATACTTTATATATAGAGTGTGTACCACTTAGAAAAACAGCACCCCAAAGAAAGCACACCCAACTCTACGCCGAAATTTATTAATCTCGGAAAAGTTTTTTTTCACTTTTCCAAGTTTAATAATCGGGCAAACACCGGAAGTTTCCCGTGGTAAGTATTCCGAAATTTGTTGCGATCGATACTTACCAAGAGAAACTTTTTCCATGGAAAGGGTAGCCATACTTTACATTAGTGTAGTATACCTACCTTTCCATGGAAATATTCAGTGGAAAAAGTTTCCCTTGATAAGTATCAATTGCAACAAATCTCGCAATACTTACTGCAGTAAACTTCAGGGTATTCGCCTGATTAAACTCAGTCAGAAAAGCCAAAATGGGCTTTTCCGAGTTTAATAAATTTTGCTCATAATAATATAGTGTGAGAAATTAATAATTACTTTATTTAAAATGTAGATTTAAAATGAATTAAAAAGTTTTCAGAAAAAATATTTACATTTCATATCCCTACAAGTATAGATCAATAAATTAATTCACAATTTGATCATACTGATCTCTATCTCTATAGGCACAAATAATATCATATATTAACAATACCAGACTGAGCAGAGGTAGGTAGTAAAAGACAAAGTAAGTAAATATTATCAGCCAAACCAGATAGTTAGGGATTTAAAATTATAGTGGAGCTAATTCACACAGAACATGTTTCACCAATCTCAATATGGCTTCCTCTCTTGGTCATATATAGAGTGGACGTGCACCCTAGTTACAGCTATAGCTGCAGCTATGTTTTCCTATATATGCTGTATAATATATTCTGTATATAGCAGGGCTGAACTTCAGCCAAGTCAAGCTGGGGTGTCGACCTGGCTTGAATTGGCTTAGATCACGTGAGACGATTTACTGATAACAATATAGTACTACTGGTAAATAACCTGGACGCACAGTAAATCTAGCATTTTTTTTGGCTGGGGGCATCCAATTTTTTTTAGAAATTCAGCACTGATGTATAGAATACTATTATATATAATAATTAGTTTTATCACTTATGTTTTTGGTGACTTTATATATATTCGATGAAACAGTAGATTGCTTGCTAATTTACTACTGCTTGTTGGTTCTTAATTTGTACAGACAGTCAAAAGTCCCCACAAAACATTATATAACAAACCATTTATATTGTTAGAAAATTAAACCAGTGACTGTAAGATTTTGACTAATTAGGATTGTAGGATAATAAGAGTGTTTTAATAAGGTAAATATCACTTACAATATTGCTAATGAAATGTGAAAGCGATTCGGTACTCTGGGAGATAATGGGCAACTTGTTTTAATTGTTAACATTCTTGCTCGCTTGCAATGACACAGTCATTATTTTGCAGTCACCACTTATCAGGAAATCCAAGAGGATTAATGGTTTCACTTATACTGGCGAAAATGTTTAAGCTGTCCCTATTATCAGTGCAGTTCCAAGGAATAATGCGTATTTGTCACTATGTTTAGCAGAAGAATGAATTGTCCTTAGGCCACGTGTCTTGTTAACTCGTTGTAAGGCAAAAATAAAAAAAACAGCAATTTCACAAACATAGTGGCAGTCTGGATTTTATAGAATGGTGCACATAGGAAATTATTTTCTGTTGTCATGGTATGTAAAATATACATGTAAGCCGTTAGTTGAGTTTGTGGTGCTGTTATTTAAATACATAAAGCACAAGAGGTACTGAGTGTTTAACACAAGCTACTTTAGCTTCTTTGGATCCAACATTAAACAAAAAGTCTAAGCAGCTAATTACTTGCTATATTTTGTATTTTTATTGCAAGCATTATAAAGTTATATCACTCTAAATGCCTGTGACTGAAATAAGAGGATGGAGATCCCTACCCTAAAGGGGTTATAATATAAATAGGAGGGACCTTTAGCTGGTAAATTCAACACATCGTGGAGTTTTGTGAATACCCAAATATGGGGAAGTGACAAATTCACACCTTTACACGACATTTCGGACTTTGATAAATAACCCACTAAGATGGTGTAACACTACGCTAACGGTATGTACTAGGAGCTGTTACTTAGGTACTGTCAGGAAGTGAATCTCGATTAGCGAGAGGAGTAGGAGGTGACAATACCGACCCGTACCCACAGTGAACTTGGCGCTAGCAAGCACAGAGCGCGGAGCCTAAGGTACACCTGGTTTTCACCCACAGCCCCTGCAAGGAGGTTAGGTCTTCGCGACAGTACTAAGTCCAGGTCGCGGCCTCTGGGTTTGCTCTCCACAGATGGATTAGGGAACTGTAGGCAGATAACATGGTCAGGATTCAGGCAACAGTCATTACTGGTAACAGGCAGGAGATTCGAGACAATAGTATACAAGATCTTGGGTAGGCAGAGTTTTGTCAAGGTCGAAGGGCAGGCAAAAGTCATACACGGAAGATGAGGAATCTAAACAAACACACTCAGGTACATAAACAGAGACTATAATTGGGTGCAAGAGTGAGCATCTGGAAGACTTAAATAGGTGCTCTGGCGGGAGCACATCCGTGATGCAATTCTGCAAGTGCACCCACGTCGCCACGTTGACAATTTGTTAAAAGATAGGAAGGAACATGCTGCCCACAGCCAATAGGAGCACAAGATGGCGACCGCGACAGACACCAATGCTGGAATGTAATAGAAAGTAAGCGGGTAAATACCATTCCTAACAGGTATATTTACCATATACATCTATATACATACTTATACCCAGGCTATATACTATCCTCATTGGAGTAGGCCTAGTATATACTTAATATCATATTACATTAGTGTGGTGCATTATAGAGTAATCAAAAAGGACAACAGTGGTTCTTACTAAAACATTAACACATTTATTAAACAAGAAAGCAGTAAAATCAAATTAGGTAGGGAGTTGCAGTTTACATCAGGAGCAATATTAAAGTGCATGCACAAATCAGAGCATGAAAGGGAACATATATATAATGATAAATCATATATATTATATATAAATGATAAATAGTACAAGTTGTTCACATATTTACCACCCCGATCCTCAGACTTCTCACACAGGTTACAGGTGACCCCAAAGAAAAAATAAGGATGGCCCCATTGTCTGGATGGGACTCCCAGAGGCATTCCTTCTTCAATTCTGCTCTCCCCTGGTCCCTAAGCCTATCATATAGTACCCTAAACTGTGCATTCTCTTCCTCTGAGGATATCCACCTGGCCACCTAGGCCACTGCTCTCCTGTTGGGGTCTTGAGCTACCCTGGTAAATATCTCTACACTGTAAACTCTCACTCCCTAAGATGAGCTAAACAGTGCAAGCTTACTATCATTATTTCTCTAGACTGTCCCTCCACCAAGAGGGTAAGGAGTTGCTCCTGCAACTCTTACATGGCAGAAGGCCCAGGACACACCCAAAAATATCTTTATATTAACTAGGGTGAATCCCTGATTGGATACCTTATCTCTGGGCAGACTGTAGTAGGGCCCAGCTACTTTAACATATCCTCACTGATATTATATTATATAATTAAAGATCAGTAGGGGAGCTCTCAGTACACTGCATAAACTCTACCAACTAGATATAGTAGTAATGGTGATATTTGAGCATGTTTAATGTGAAAATAACCACCAATACTACAATGGTAAAGAGGAGTATTGGTAATTGCAATTCAAAAATGATTCATTTATAAGGTAAAGAAGAGATGGCTAGAAACATGCAGGCACAAAAGTAAAGAAATATTTAGCAGGGAAATGGAGTACTGTGCTTTAAAAGCCAAAAGGAGAACAATGTAAATAATTTGTTCTTTTTTTTAATAAGGAACCATAAAGCAGACAGATGTTGTAAGAAAGTCTATCACTTCTGGGAAGAAAGCGCCGCAGAATTTAAAATGGATTGGTCTGGGGAAGGTTGTCAAGCTAGAAGGCCATAACATTGCAATCATCTAAGAGGGATAACATGAAGCAATGCATAAAAGTGTAAAAGTGTTAGTAGTTGCCTGAGAGATCTTTACCAGAGAATATTACATAGCAAAAATTAACTATTTTTAGCAGTAGTACCAATGTATTAGAGAGGCAAAGAATTAAGTCACATGAACCACAAGCCAAAATGCAGAAGTAATAGGGTTAATAACTCATTATCAGAATAGAATAGATTTGGTAGCAAGGTCAAGTATAGGGCAAATAATTAACAGTTCTGATTTGTTTTTAACAAGATCCTGAGCCACCAGGAAGATATTGCCTGAAGAGAGAGAGATTAAAGTCTAAATTTCAGGTGTTAGTTCAGGATGGATTAGTCAATTTGGATATCATTTGGATATAGGTGATACTGATGATCAGACATGGGATAAATTTATTAACAGAAAGATGATATAAGGAGAACAGGTGAGGACTAAGGATAGATACTTGTTGCCAAGAGAGGACAATGCAATTTTGTTTTGGCCCAAGGTATTTTGTTTTGTATGTATGTATAATTTTATTTGTAAAGTGGCACAAATTTATGCAACGCTGTTCAATTCAGCAATACAAATATAATACAGACATGGCATCCTGGAGATCATTTGCAAGTTTACACAGAGTAGTCTCCGTAGAGTGGCTTGGCCTAAAACCATACTGCAGAGGTTCCAGGAGATGGTGTGCATGCAGATTGTTAGTAAGGCGGGTGCAGGCAAGATGTTCTCTAAGTTTAGAAGCCAGAGTCAAGAGAGAGACAGGACAGTAGTTATTGAGGCATGCAGAGTCCAATGTACATTTTTTAATGATGGGTTTAATACAGACATGTTTAAATGAAGAAGGAAAAGTTCCAGAGGACAGGGAAGAGTTTAACAGGTGTGTTAGTGCTGGCACAAGGCCAGAATCACAACACTTAATTAAAGAAGAAAGCATGGGGTCAACCAAACATGTAATGACATGGAAGAAAGAGAGAAGCTGAGAAACTTCAAACTGGGAAGCAGAAAAAAAAGAATACAGAAACTCAGATGGGGATGTAGGTAGAATAATGTCTGTGTCATTAGAAGTAATAACAATTTGGTTGAGGATATTATCAATTTTATTTTTAAAGAAGTTGGCAAAATCTTGTGGGCAGTGTGGGTGGGAGGCAAGGGACGTAGAAAGGTGTTGAAAATGGAAAATAGATGATGGGGATTTTATTTATTCTGGTTAATGAGAGTCCTGTAATAGGATTGTTTGGCTAGGGAGAGAGAGGAATTAAGGCATGAGAGTAAAAACCTATAATGCAGAAAGTTTGCCTGGAAATGGGATTTCCTCCATATACGTTCTGAACAACATGAGCAGGATCTAATAAAATGTGTTTCTGCATTCAGCCAGAATAAAGTTAGTTGTTGACTTAAAGTTCATCCAAAGTTGTTGACTTAAGCATAATTTCATCACATAGCATAAAATAACAATCTTTGATGAATAAGTGATTTCACAAATTTATGCTACAGTTTGTACTTGTCAAATAAATAATAAATATATACATGTACTTGTATAGCAACATAACTTTATATGAATAATAATCTAACCTTGGCATATGACTCAGGACTCCTACTTATCTGGCATCACCAATGACTAATGATTAAATGACACTAATACAATATCTGGACACTGAAGACATTTACAGCTATTGTTGATTGTTACTGCCATATAATAATGCATACTACTCCAGAATTATTTAAGAAGAAGCATATCATTTTATCATTTGATCTCTAATGCACGTTTTGATAAAGAGTTGAAGAGGTTACAATGCACCAATGAACCTTCTAATTTATTAAATATCAAGAATATACAGATAGAGAAATGAAAATCCATCATATGACATTTTGTGTAAATGGCTGTCTGCATATTCAACCAAATGCAATAATGAGAAAATATCTCAGATAGTCAGATAATACTTTATTTCAGCAGAGAGTAGAATGTGACTTCTTTTTGCATTACAAGTTAATATTAACCATTTGTCATTTTTCAATTTAAAATGACCGTACTATTGCATGAGTTCAATGGGGAGGCTTCAAATTTTTTTATTAATTTCAGCATAGGCATTTTGATAAGGATGGAAAAATAGGCCTTGGTCATTTAATACATACCATACTAAAAAGTCACGAGACACAACTGTATTTTGCAGAGCTGGTACACTTTGCCCCTTACCTGTCACATTTGTAACATTTTTTAAAGGGCATTAGAAGCTTCTACACAAATGCATATTTGACAATATTCCTGGGAAACATTCCCATTTTCCATATGGTTTCTGAACATGTGAAATTAAATGTAACCAGGCCTTAACATCTTTATTCTATGTGCATTCCTCAGAGGACATCAGTGATTATGACTTGACGGACCAATGTTCATATTTTTTCACTGGAGGAGATAAATCAATTCTAATAGTCTATAATTAAAACAAATTAAAGATGATGCCCTGCTGCTACCCAGTTTGTCTCTTTGACTCTACTTCCTATATATATTTTAAAGAGACCATAGGTACAGGGTAGAAAATTATAGACACAAAGCTAAATCCAAAAATGAAGCAGGACCAGATGTTGACACCTAGATGTATTCGTTTATCACTAAAAACTTCAAGATCATATTACAATGCAGAGAACAAAAAGAAGTCACAGTTCCTATTCATCTGAAACATTGTACTTATATTTATACAATATTCAACAAAGGGGTAAAAATATTCTGATCAGGTGACATATGAGATGATGAATGAAACAGATTCATATTGTGACT
This sequence comes from Pipa parva, assembly GCA_019650415.1. Lineage (NCBI taxonomy): Eukaryota > Metazoa > Chordata > Amphibia > Anura > Pipidae > Pipa > Pipa parva. The sequence continues at coordinate 24,991 of WMED01001397.1, forward strand.
TACATGGACACTTAAAAAAGGTTTGTCAAAGGCTTTCATCATTGTTGTGAGACAAATTTAAGTGTGAAGGTTCAATGGAGCCTACCTGGTGATCCTACATGATTGTTTCCACTGTGGATAAAAAAAAAAAAAAAATTAGATTTAAATTATTGTACATTGCCAAATATGAACATTCCCAGAATTTTCCCTCCCAGTAAATAATCATGTTCCATGTACTGGAAAAAAAGTTTAAAATATTCAGGTACTGTTTGCTAAATAAAAAGCTCTATTGACCAATACTTGGAAAAGCGATTAACTCCAGCAAAGGACCAAGGGGGTTATTCAGTAAGGTGCGAATTTGACTGTCAAATTCGCAGCGGATTCCCATAGCAAATCCGCTACAACTTCCCCATTGTAAAGTTGTGACAATTTTTTAATGTTAAGATTGTGACAATTTTCCCATAATAAAGTCGCAACAGCAACAATATTCTCATTATAAAGACGCGACTGCAACAGTAGTAGCCTATTGAGACTGTCTTTATCTGGCGAATTCACTCCTATACGCAACAATTTGGACTTTAGTGAATAACCCCCTCAAGTCTTCTTCACATTAGCCATGAACTGACTATCCATGGAACTTTAAACTTTTAAACTTAAAAAAAGAAATAACATAAGCCAGCTACAGGGCTTAGATATTACTGACAATGTAGCCCGCTAAAAACAATGTATATAGAATAATGTGGGGGAATTCATTTTTCATGTAAAGATTTTTTGTTTTGTGATTCTGTATGCTTAACCATTTGTCCAGTACTGCATATATTTCTGTAAAATACACTGATCTGTTACATTTGACATTCATATACGATAATATGAAGTTTAATTGAACTGGTGTAAGAGGGGAAAAGATTTGCAAATATTTCTCGTAGTTTTTCATTATGTGATGCACATTAACTTGACTGGAGAGGCTGATATGTGTAAAGGATAATTGTACTCACCTTTAGAAAAAAAAAATGCTTTCTGACTATTATTATATGTGCCTGTTAACTTTTCTTGTAGGGTACAACAATTCTTTTCATACTGTCTCCAAGCAAATTGTATTTTAATTTTTGGCAATCTTGTCAAACTGTCCTGAATTTATGTTGGATGATGCACCCTTTCTCTTCTAATGAAATTAAAGATATGATTTAGTCTGAGTATCCAGGAAAACCACGTTATATAACACCTTGTGCAGTCCACTAGAAAATGAAGAGTAATGAATGCTAGCCAGATTCCTTTAACTATGGACTGTTAAAGCAAAATGATCCACCCTTTTTATGTCTTCTGATTCTAGAAGACCACTTAACAGAAAATTGAGAGAGTGTTTTACAGGGTTAAGGATCAGAGTTCAAAGGTCATGATCATCCTCATTAAGTGATGTTTCTATGCAGTTCTCACAGGTGGATTAATCAATACTTGTCTGAAAATTATCAGACTTGGTGAAGAGGGCTCTAATTGAGCTTATCCTGTCTGTGGGAACCTCATGTTTTTGTCTTTTTATGACAATCAGCAGCTGCATAAAGTATAACTGTTTGACATTTTAGCAGTAAATGGAAAGAAAACCACATATCCTAATGTCATTCTTTTTCTGATTTAGCTGTCCATTTCATGAATGTCTGTGTTCTGTTGTTCCACCTAGATTGTAATGTACAATGTTTTATAAGTATTGCATCAACATGATCAATTGGCAACAGCGGAAACATATGTACTTAAAATAAGACGCATGGCAATTTCTTTAGAATCTGTGTTAGTTTGGTTAGGATAAACATTAGAAAAGCTAAAGAAACAGGTAATATATGTTGTTTTAGTCTTTAAAGCATTTTATTTGCTAATTTTGCTCTGATTTGTTTGGTCAACTAATAGCAGGTAACGGCATACACTTTCAATGGCATTTTTTATAATTTAATAAATCAACCTAAGTGAAAAGAAAAGCACAAATAAGGCACTCAATACTGCCGTATCACTAATATTTTGATTGTTTTTAAGAGACCCAACATCCCTATAAAGTGTAATTCTGTGAATTAGTGAAGAAAATGAAGAGAACACCTCCAAGGCACTCTTAAAGTAAATATAAAATGTGTAGTGGTGAATAAAAAGTGTTTGCTAACTGCTCACCAGATCAAATAATCATGTCAGCTTATCAATGATAAATCCCTTCAGGATGGACTCCTATATTGTCCTTAAAACGCCAAACACATCAGATCCTCAGATTGTAGCAGCAATACAAGACAAAAGATAGAAAAAACTTCATAGCATAATATGACTTTAATACTTCATAGTTAAAAATGACAGGAACTCACATAGACTTCTAAAATGGAGCACAGTAAAAAACCTCTTATTTGGGCTAACAGGAAACAAGTGAAATAAGTCCCCAAGTGTTACTGTCTCAACAGCCGATCTTTTTCCTTCCCAAGTGACATCAATAAGGGTCAGGCAGGAACCGGTATCTCCCCTCTCAACACGTTTCGCTGTTTAGATGCAGCTTCCTCAGGA
>WMED01001398.1:0-27802 GCA_019650415.1 Pipa parva
TGCCAGTATCCAGCCACTAGGGTCCAGATCGCAAACCTTTTGTAGTGAATCTGACAGTTACGCCACTAGGCGTACTAGGCATAGAAACAGGTGCCAGGTGCAGGGACACACGGAACAAGTGGTACACCACTAGGAAGTGCCAGGTGAACACACATGACAGGTGAAGTTTTGATGTACAGGTTTTCTTCTCCCCATATACCTTATTATCCCCTTTTAAATAATGCACACCACTCTCTTGTTGGAGTTGAAAGGCCACAGCATTATTTATTAACGGATTAACATAACATACTTTTAACATAACATATTTTAAACACCTTTTGATGGTCCCATAAGTTCTTAAGCCGAAGTTGCACAAACACACACACACCTCCCCCATCAGCCACACACCACCAACTCGATGGGAAACCGACCACTAACCAGGGACCCCGTGCCCTATGTTAGCATATCCATACCTTTATCTTAACTTCCGATCTATTAACCTTTATTTTCTTCGTGACCACCTTTTGGGACCATCGCCATAAATGCTGTGACAAATTTCCTTCCCAGTGTCCTGTAAAAAGTGAGGAGGTAGGGTGGGAAACCGCTTCCTCTCCTTTCCCGCTCCTGCTCTGCCTGCCCCCTCGCCACCCTCTTCCTGTCCCAAACCTCCCTGTCACATCCGCCCTCCCCCTAATTGGCCGAGCTTCCTGGTGCAGGTTCAAGAACAGACTCAGGTACAGGAACATATGTGGGTACAGACTCAGGAACAGATACAGATCCAGGAACAGGATGCTATGGGGGCTGAGAAACCATAGGGGGACAGAAGCAACCCAGACCCATATGCCAGGAACAGATACAGATCCAGGAACAGGATGCCACAGGGACTGAGCAGCCATAGGGGGACAAAAGCATCCCAGGCATGTATAACTGGAACAGGAGCAAATTCAGAAACAGGTGACAACATGACCAAGGGACAAGGTTACATAGAAATAGACATATTATTCACTTATATACATTTAGTTGGACATTGTGAGGATTACATCACTGCCCTTTACTGGGGGAACTTGCTTCACTTCACATGACTCCGCATCCCACTATTATGCAACTAACTATGCCACACTGAGCATCTAACAGCCAATGCAGTCCACTTATTCGATAAGTCTGTCCGTTGCTTCATGAATAAGAAGAAGTGAATTTGCATCTTCCTGATCATAGAGATGCGAACAGAGGCAGTCGCTATGCCAGGCGAGTTTGCCTTTAAGTAAATAATCCTGAACTCTCTTCTCCTTATTAACTAAACAGAGTATTTCCATAGCAAAGACTCAACTGAATCAGTAGACATCTCTTGTGTAATGTGGTGCAGTCAGTTGAACAGTAGAAGACCTGCCATCAGCCCCCTAATTCACCACTTGAGATACAAAAAGAATAGCATTAGGTCAATGAAAAATGACTGGACTGTATCACCTTGAGAATATGGCCTCATCCCTGAAATTTAAATCTGCAGAATAAATGTCAAAGTCAAATCCCAAAATGACCTATGCTTTTGAGACTTCCATTGATGTTGTAGACAGCCTGTCTTGATATGTGCACAGATACAAACAATCTCGAGGAAGGATGGCATGGATTTATTTTGACATAACACAGGAATCATTTCTAATCTCCAAGTGTCCGTTACCAAGCTCAGATCTCTTACATACAAAACATGCAAACAAAGTAGAGCTATTAGATTTCACAGAGTTTCCAACACAGCACGCTTGCAAGTGTGAATTCACTTGTTACATGCTACAGTAACCTAAAAATCCCACTACAAAGAAAAAAGACTGCTTTCAGAATGCTTACATAAATGAAAATAGTCCTAAAAATCGAATTCTTCAGTTACTGAGAACAATACATTTAATTTCATAACAGTTAATCAATAAAAAATAAAGGTAAACACATCTCATTCCCCTGAATTTCATGTACAATATCTTGACTGGTAAAGTGCACACTATAACTTCCATGTAACTGCTTGTATCTTTAACCCCTTGAACAAAACAAACCACTCAAGATAACTCCAGTAGCTTAGGATATAATAACAGCAGCTTTATTTCAAAACATAACAATTACACCTGTTTTCATAAACATCCAATTAAAAACTCCCTATGGTATGCTTGCCTCATCACAATACCATTCTGTGGCTGCCCCTAATGCCAACCATCCTTTAACCACTTAATGTTCTGCTCAAGTAGTGGCCATTTTGCACCTTGTATCTCACCCATTGGAGATGTAACCACCTGGCAAACATTCTCTCTGTTTTGGCACCATACAATTTGCTGAGGCAGTAGACAATACACTTAACTCTAAATCCATGGTTAAACCCCACATTTTGTACATGAATTTTTTTCTATATTAAATAGTCAGTAAAACATAAGAAACTAGGCGGAGGGTGTGTGCTTTAGGCTGCCTGCTGCTTCTGGCTACACTGCCCTCTCACTACTCCTAAACATTCTTTTCTAACCCAAAAACTCCACCTTACTTCCCATTTCCACTGGTTGGATCACTCCCCTCTAAATAACCCCCTTCCATTCATTTGCTTTCATCTTCCAGGAGTTTATTTTGCAGGACAGGGTTTGTGCTTCAATCATTACATATTGTGACAAATCATTATAGCTTGCATATGTAGACACCCTATATGTTATATGAAAACATAAAAAAAAAAAGTCTCTAAGAAAAGAAATAATTATACTCTGACAATAAGCCATTGTTGGGTACATAGGTTAGTATTATTGGGGTAAAAATCTATATTGGGTGTTTCTCATTGTCTAAGAAATGACGATAGACTTTTAAAACATGTCAGAGTAAAATCTAAATTTGATAAGGGGCACCCCTTAATAAGACCAAGGAGAAAATGCCAGCTTTTTCTTTGAAAAGCCTTCAGGATCTACATTGCATGAATCTCTCTAACTGTTGTTCTGATGGATATCACACATTCCATCCCTTATATTTGTGAATAAAACTTTCCACTAAAAAAAAAAAAAAGACAGTTACCCTTCTACATTTACACACACACACACACATACAACACCAATTCTGTGCTTCCAAGAGAATTAAAGTAGTTTCAAGGAAAGTACAATTTTTATTTAGATGTTCATTAACTTTCAGGGGGTAATTCACGATTGTGCGAAGTGAGCTCCGAAGCCTTCTCCTCACTTCGCACTGACTGATACGCGCTCACTGATGGCCTGCACGTGGACATCAGCGAGCGCATTAAAGGGATTCCAGTCTCGGTGAGAGCAAAAGAGTTGCCTCGCCGAGATTGGAATCCCTTTAATGCGCTCGCTGATGTCTGCGTGCAGGACATCAGTGAGCGCGTATCAGTCTGTGCGAAGTGAGCCAAAGGCTTCGGAGCTCACTTCGCACAATCGTGAATTCCCCAGCAAAATGCTTCTGTACAGCATTGCAGCATTCTGATGAGTTCCAACAACGAGTTTTCGTGAGTGTGTACTAGTCAAATGTTTGCAAGAAACAGGCTATCCTTTCACTAGAGACAAAAGACCAAAGACCCCACTGTGGTTCCGATATAAATTACTGAACATAATTATTAGGCACATAAATCCAAAAGGCAATATTTTACTTTCAAGTGTTACTGGTCCTTCAGGAATTAATAAATACAAGTTTCCCTTTACTAAGAGGACACTGTGACAGTTGCAATCTAGCTAGATGATTGCTACTAGCAGTGATTTGTTCAATATACTGTTTTGGGACTATTAAAATGCCAGTTCATGTTGAGGTTCATGTTCAGATATTGAATATGTTGATGATTCATTGTTTGAATCAACATATCATATGCATGACATAATTTCCATTCATTTCCTTGATATAGTATCTAAGTTAAGATATTTAGCACACAAAAGGGACTGAATTACTTACAAAGGGACTGGCCAAAGTTATTTAAAGTTTATATATCCTGCTTCTGGATTTTAATTGTTGGTAGGTATATTAATTGTTTAGTATTTTATGCTTTTTCTTGTCATATTGGAAGAATATTTTTGAATGTTCCACTAATTAGTATCATTTTAATAAAGTTTAAAAACAAATGCATCATTTTTATTGTCGGAAATAAAACCAGGTCAGCTTCTGCTTATTTTTATCACACACTGCGATGTGATACCCTAGAGTTGATTTGCTAAAGAGTGAAAATACTTTCACTATTAGGTATTCTGGGAAATATGGAAAAAATAGTTTTGCTACATTTCAGTTTTTAGATAACCTGATTTCAGTGCCAGGTAGGAAACACTGCCAATTACCAATAAATGCTGTCAATTGAATGCGATCGGATCGCTCATGGGGCAGGTGTAAATAGGAGCCAATCTTCATGGGAGTTCCAGTTGCACTTAACAGTATCATTCATATCCCAGTGACAGCGTAATTAGGCAATAACAAATGTAAAACCAAAAGGCAATCATTTGTAGGAAGAATAAAGGAGACCTAAAGGTATTAAAAAAAAAAAAAAAGATGTATTAAAAACTTTCCTTATATAGAGATGAATCGCTGCAATCACAGCATGAACTGTGCTGTAACTACCCGGCACCGATGCTTACTTCACAGCGCACAATCCGGCACAGAAGCCAGCGCGAAGCTCCTCCCACTTGGTTGTATCAACCTCACACATCATCATCACGATCATTGCGGGGAGTGTTCTCATTGACCCCTGCAATGAATGTGAATTGAAACCATTTGGACCGCCGATTCAACCAAGTAGGAGAAGCTTTGCATTGGCTTTTGTGTCAACCTGGGGGCTGTGGGTAATTACAGCACAGTTCATGCTGTGACTGTAATGATTCTTCTCAATATAAGGTACATTTTTCAGTACATCTTTTTTTATTTTATCCATTTAGTTCTCCTTTAAAACATACAGTTTGTTAGAGGAATTGGGATATTTCTAAAATAAACTCTACCCTACACACTTTAACGTTTGTATGTATGAAACAATTATCATTTCATACATAAGGTTCCATAGTTCCAAGTAGTTTTGTGTTATTATGGATTTGTTTGCGTAACTTTCGTTCATTTTTCTTACCTAATCTTTTCCTTAAAGGGCACATCATTTTTTTTTATGTTTTTTTCCCCAAACTATGAATCTAAATGTAACATTATCACATATGGTAACCCATGGCTGTTTAATTAAGGTAATACAGAACCTGAACAGAGTAACGCAAATAAAAAACCTCATATTATCTGATGTTCTGGTCACCAAAGGTCAGTGACCCTCCTGCAACAACATGAAAAGCAAAACAAAATAAAAAGGATGAAATTCTACAAAATGAAATTATATTTTAAAACAATTCTATAAAGCTACTACTAATATAATTAGTTACAACATACTAAAAGTTCATTCCAAAGTTAACAGCCCTTTTAGGTACACATCCTATATAAAACCTTAAGCAAGTACTGTTCAAGGTAGCCAATTCAAAGATATCTATTAGTCCTTTAATAATTATTATTTTTTAAGCCCACTTGTATTTTGTAATATACATTTTAATGTTGTGTATACAGAATTGTTTGAACTTGCATCAACAGACATCCCCCCCCCCCCCAGCAGGAAAATCATTTTCCCTCACTAACGATGGCACAGCAAACGGCATATCCTGTGGAACGGAATGTGCCGTGATACTTCTTTTGACTAATTGATAGTGTAATGAGGCATTTATTATTCTTATTGAACTATGATAAGATCTTTACTCCTTTCTGAATGGTTTTTCACATATTTCAGATTCATTGAAATAAAATAAAATAAGCAGAACGCATCTAGTTGTGTTATGGAACAAACCTTATAATGTTCTAAAAAGAATTATAATGTCAACTGCGGAGTCTTTTAAGGATCAGTTCAAAAAGCATATCAAATGTGTTTCTTCTTTAATCTACAGCAAAAAAACATGTTATAGTATACTAGTTTTCTGTTAGCCTTCAATGCCTCTGATTCTTTGAAGTCCCCTCCTTGCCAGCTGCTTGAATGCTAAATGACTGTATCCAATATTACGGTTTCAGAAAATGACACCAAATTCACGTTTCTTCGTTGCAGAGATGTTCCCATATAGAGGAGATGGGGAGATGCTAAAGTCTTTCATTTAGTTCTAAATACTATAATATTTCTTATGACTTGTGTCCATAAGCATGAAATGACCACTCTTGTAATGAATAACCAGCTAAGCTCAACATAAAAGTATTTTTTAAAAATAGTTTTTAAATGATTGCCTATTTTGGTTTGTGACCTAGCTTACAGGAGACAAACAAGTTGAGGTTGACCAAATTTATGAGGAGCTTCAGCAACCATAAAATTCTATTTCCAGAATCCCTGCCGAAGCAATTACCTGGTTAAGATCTTAGAGACCAAGGCATGGAATGTCATTTTGCACAATGGAAATTGTAGACTTCATATATCTTTCCTATTATGTGTTTTACAAACATGCTTGTTGCAGTGTGTTTCTCAAGTCAACAAGTGTGGATTTTATCTCCAAATAAGGAGGGATTTTTGGTTGCAGAGGTAAAGTATCACCGCAAGTGGGATCCAATAAATAATAGACTACTTTTGTATGTGCGTCATGGCTTCTAGGTCATACAAGGCTTTGGAGATGATTAACTGTAAATGTAAATAAAGTTGCACATTTCTTGGAGACATAAAAACAAACCTTAAACACCTGATGTATCTAACAGATGAATAGAGTCCTGAACAGCATTAAATATGATGAAAACATATTTTTAGAAGCACAAAGAAAAATTAACAGTAAGTTACATTTGTGTAAAAAATGTAAAAGTATATTTAACATCTATGTTTTTTTTTAAATTATTGTAAACTAATAGCGATTAAATCTAAAAATATTTCTACTGAAATTTTCATCCAGAAAGAAAAACAAAGGAAAATAATCATTAAAGGAAAAAAGAGTGGGGTCGCAAAAAAGGCTCTCAGTGCCTCTCAGTGCCTCTCAGTGCCTCTCAGTGCCTCTTTTTTCCATTAACAATGTCAGGATAACTTGGGGTTTGCAGGGCATCACAGCAGATTTGGTGGTGGCCCCACCCAAAGCGTGGAGTCTTAAACGATCGACCGGTCTTCACCATTAACTCCCAAAAGTGGTATGGCCTTTGTTGCAAGGGGATCCCCAGGTTGCGACCTTTGGTGGAGCCACCCACAGGATCAACAAAACCAGGTACACAAGGAGAAATACACCAAAACAATCATATGTACAATCAGGATTGCAGTAATATACATGGACCTAGGATACATGGACTCGGGATACAAGAACTTTAATCAGGCAATGAGGCAGCCAGCCTGCAGAGTATATATACCCAGTACTTAATGAGGATTGGCTGACAAACAGCTTCCAGATTGGAGTAAATGAAAGTAATTAATCAAATCACATGTGCAAGGTGTGAAAACAGAATCAAGCAGGGCTGAAATCAGGCACTAGAAAACAAGCAAGGCATAAAACCTCAGGCAGCTCTGTATCAAGAATGTATGATCACTGCCTGTGGGCGGGATATCCAGGGTTCAAATCTCAGGTCCGGAGAGAGCGTTGTGTTACAAACAAGAAACAAAACCAGGAACTAATCTAACAGGATAGATTATTTTAGATATAATACACAAGATAAATATTAATATCTACTTTCCACCAGGACCTATGTCCCTCTACCTGCAAGGGGGATGGTGTCCAAATGACTCCAGCATATATTAATTTATTCAGTTAATAAGACACCTAGGTCTGACCTAGGCTCTGTGAAAGTTAAAAAAAACAAACAAAAAAACTGCAGGTTGTTGTAACATCCTTGACTTAATACCCTGTGCAGTGACCATTAAAAGGTACAATATGTGTAACAATATGTTTAGGTTTTTATCATCATAACATGAAAATGGAACCACAGCCAAAACATATGGGTCTGATCACACTTTTGCCTTGTGTATGTAAAATAATTGTATTGCTTGTAATGTTTCAGCACTGTGTAACCTGGCAGCACTAGGTCAATACAAATGTACATGCTGTACATAGAAGTACTGAATATATTAATCTTTGTCACTGCTTTGATTTGCGTTATAAAAGGGGAATTTTCTCAGGAAACAGGGCACTTCAGTATGCTCATGAGTCAATATCTATATCAAACATAAACCTTACATTAATCTTTTTGAGTTTTCCTTTGTGATAGCTATTAAGTGTTGGTCTCTTGAAAGCTTGGTTTCACCTTTCAGTGTTGTATATCTCTTATGGGATGGGAGGAAGGAAAGAAAGCGAATAGTGAAGTGAGGAGGGGGTAATCAGGACAGCTGTTAGATTGTGTCACTAAGGTCAGATAACTAGAATTCTATTCTCTGCTACGTTTAGGCCTTTGGAGATTCCCACACTGCTGTCCTTTTCTACTGGAGCAAGGTCAAATCCTATAACCACCCTGAATGCAAGAGTTGGTTTAGACAGGATTTACATCAGGGTAGATATTATAGGTGTCACTATTGGAGAATGACTTTTTTTTTTTCTCTTGGAGATTGGCTTTAATCCCTACCATGTTTACATCTGGTAGATTTTCTCATTGATTGATTTTCATTTTCACAGCGTTCCTTTCAAACATACCTGTGTACGTAATGTTACTATTTAGATAATGCACCGGCTTCTCATGCAGCAGGACTTTAAACAAAGTTTCTTCAATTAAAAGGGCTTCTGATTATAGTAAAACGTCTTGTCGTCTCAAGAAATCAGATATACATGGTTTATAGAGGAGAGAGAGAACTCAAAATAATGTGATTTACATTGTATTTAAAAATAAGGCATTGTTTTACACTTTAAAACCTAGATATTAATTTTGCTATGCAGATTATCCTTTTTTAGAAGAAGAGCTAAACATTGACTTAATCCATGATTGATAGGACTGACAGTTGAGAACGCAATAAAACTTTAAGCACTGGGTTCTGTCTCACCATTAAGAAGTTATGATGTCCTGCATTGCGTCAATCCTTAACAGTGCAAGACATGCATGTTGCTGTTTTAGACACATCCTTCCCTCACTCAGCCATTTACACACATATAGAGCTCTATGAAGACCTGAGCATTAGACCCGATAAATACTCCTGCACTCCAGGGTCCACTTAAAAGCAAATATATTCAGTTCAACTTCGCATATATAAAATCGTGGGTGTCAAGCAGATTGACATTTTGGCATTCATCCTGTTTGACACACACAATTTAAAAGATGTGAAAATAAATGAGATTCACTAATTCACTAAAGATTCATTAATTGGAGATGAATTTTAATACCACTCATTGAATATTTTATCCAACCTAAAAAACAATCTTATGCCGTTCTGACCTCCCTAATGTATGATGAGATGTAATGCATAAAGCCACTGTGAGGCTGAAGGTGAGGTCATTATGAAGTGAATATTTATTTCCAAGAATTTAAAAAATGGCTAAACTGAGAAGCCTAAAAACATAAATGCACTAATACCATGACTAGTCAGCAATTGTCGTTCTTTATTTTTCAGAGATGTTATTAAATGTCATTAAGCATATTCCCTTGAGAGCTCATTTGACAACAGAAAGAATTCTCTGTAGTAGCAGAACTATGTGGGTTAAAGGTTGGGGGGGGGGGGGGGGGGGGGGTCACATTTAATGCAGCGTCAGGTTTTTACTAAAGTAGGTTTTGTATTTTCAAGGTCGTATAACAATTTTAGCACTTTGTTACAATATGCCAGATGCAAATGGTTAGAAACCAGGGTATTTAATATAGAATACAAATGTAAGGATGTACTGATTTATGTTTATTATTTATGGCTTCATGGTCATTCATATTTTGTCTATTGTTGTTGCATTTTTGCACTAATTTGATATTTCAACGCTATTTCGATTGCTATGTCAGTCTTCCATCTCATATGACATAACAGTTGGGGGGGTTATTCACTAAAGTCCAAATTGTTGCGTATAGCTGCGCATTCGCCAGATAAAGACATTCACAATAGATTGCTACTGTCGCAGTCGCGTCTTTTTTAAAGAGAATATTGTCGCAATCGCAACTTTATTTTGGGAAAATTGTCACAATCTAAACTTTAAAAAATTGTTGCGACTTAACAATGGGGAAATGGTTGCGGATTTGCTATGGGAGTCCGCTGTTTGAGAATTCGACAGTCCGGATACGCACCTTAGTGAATAACCCCCTTGAATGTTGTTGGTAAAGTATGGAGAAAATCTGGTATTTTACCACTTATTAACCAAGCAACAAGCAAAAGGCAAGCAGACATCTATAGCGATGAGAATCTGTCAACAAATTGTTCATACTACATTTGCTAAAAAAATATATACATTTAGGCAATTTTGTTCTTTCATTGATACTCCAAAATCCAGTTAAATTCTTCCATTATTTAACTGCCTAATGCATAGGTTATATTTTCTTGGAATACTTTCAGAAACTTCAAGCCCAAATAGGCATTGATTTAAGATGCCTAACACCTGTATTTATTTACAGATTACTGTCCTGTAATCACCTGTAATATGGACATGTTGAAATAGTGAGAGAGATGTATGATTGCAGTCATAAAAAACTGGAAATATTCACTACGTTAAATATTATTATCTATACTCTAGCACTAAGAATATTACAGTGGTGAAACTATGGTTCACAGGGCCTTGATGCCAGCCCCCCTTCCGAGGATTGACACTGAATCGGGGGGATGCTGGAACGGATGCTGCATGGCTTTGATAGGATGAAAGGACCCCTTTTTTCTTACAGCACTGAACATTGCACAATGCTGTATTTATATTCAGTCTCTAAGTAGAATGTATAATCTTACTATTGCTCCCCAATTTATAGCTTGTCCAAGGCCACAATCAGCACCTATAAAATTGTATGCTGAAAAGGCAATTTAGCAAGAAAGGCATTTGCAGTAATAGAAAAACAAAGCAATTGTGATCAACCGTGTAATTTAAGGATAGAGCTGATGCTGAATTCGTATTTTGTTTTTATAGAGATCGATGTAGCTGGGTTTAGTAAACATTTATGTTGTTGTTTAAGGTGTTAATAATGTGGAAATCAGATTGTCTCTAAATAAACTAAATGTACTTAGTTTTTCAATTTAAATATAGAGTACATGTCACTGGTGCTGTCTGTCATTTTGTTTGCTCTATTATAGATTATTGCTATTCCCGCAGTGTTCCTTTTCATTCAATTTACAAATAGTTAGCATCAATGCTTTGGGTAGAATTAGGGGTTTAATCTATTTATATAATCTATTTTAATTCACTATAAAGTAATATTTATATTTTTTTGAAGAATTAATTAACAATAGAGTGATACACAAAATTGCACGTTAATTAGCATTTTCGGGCGAAATGTATTAAATGCATAAATTTTACCGATCGACCGGAATTCCGATCGATCGAAATTTGATTTTGATCAATAGGAATTTAATTTCGATCGATCGTTTTGCCTTTTATAAATTTCGCCCATATATGAGTATACTCCAAATTAATTAGGTAATGATAACTGCGAATGGTTGACAGAGAAGGACATGCTGGGCGGAATTTACTAAGGGCGGATTTAGTCCGCCCGATTGCAATTTTTACTGCACGTGCGGTATTCCGATCGATTTGTGATCGCACGATCGGAATCGCGATTGATTTGTGATCGCACGATCAGAATTGCGATTGATTTGCTATTGCACGATCGCAAATCGATCGGAATACCACACATGCGGTAAAAATACTGCATGTGCGGTCAGAAATTAACTTCGGGCGATCATTTCGCCCTTAGTAAATTTCACCCGCTGAGTCTTGCAAAACCTCAAAGATACTGGGGGTTATTCATAAGGTACGAAATCGACTGTTGAATTCTCAAATGGCGGATTTTCATAGCAAATCTCCGACTGCAACAATTTACACATTGTAAAGTTGCGACTGTGACAATTTTTAAAGTTGCGACTGCAACAAATTTCCATAGTAATGATGTGACTGCAGCAATATTCTCATTATAAAGATGCAACTGGGACAGTAGCAGTTTATTGCGAATGTCTTTAGCTGGCGAATTCACAACTACAGGTATATGCAACAATTTGGACTTTAGTAAATAACACCCAATTATTCCTTCTGCTAATACTCTGTGAGTTAAAACCCATTCTACCTTATTTGGTAATTTTTCAGTGTTCTTGTAGCAGATCTTCAACGGGGAGTCTCTAACCTATAAATTCACAAATGTTATGAGTTGGTAACTGGAGCATTGTTCTCACCCCAAGATTGGGACAGTAAAGAAGATCCCCTATCTTACCTAATAAAGGGGAGAGCAGATGACTAACACGGAATGAGTTAGCTCTGCTTCTCTGTCCATACATATCTAATATTATCCTGATTACTTCTACTTGTATCACAGTCTACTTGCATACATTCCAACGGTCTATAATATTAATATAGTATAATATTAATAACATTAACATTTTGTGTGCTTGCTAGCAGTCCTGTCATTAATCTATATTTACATTTGTATAACGTTTTTAAATATTGTAGCACTTTATAAAAGATAACAGCTGTGCAAATTGTGGTCTTTTCTATATGTCTAAGCCAGGGAATGACTAAGGGTGGCTTGTGAGCCACATGTGGCTCTTCAGCCACCTAGTTGTGGCTTGGAGTGCATCTCCCTAGCCCCGCCCATGACCTCCAATGCCTCTTCTGATTGGATGTCAGCAGGTCATGTGATCGGGATTGTGCGCTCCTCCCCCTTTGCAGCTCAGAGAAAAATTTCACCAGTGGAGGAGGGAGCGAAATGGCTCCCTCCTCTACAAAGTTTTCCAACTCCTGGTCTAAACATTTGGCATGCTGGTCTATATTATGAAGAAACTGCAAAATGGTTACACTGTTAGACAGCCTTTTTGTCATGTATTGTGTAATGGAACAGGTGCATCAGTTTAGGGTGCTAGATGTCCAAACTAGAAGCTGCTTAAAACAAAGTTTCACAGCAGGCATGTGTGAACATTTATTATTGTTGAAAGGTATATGTCAAAATGGAGGACCAAAAATTATATCAATATACCTTATTCCATTCTGGGTTCTGTTTTTGCTTAATACTGAGGCCAAAAAGTGCATGTTGTAAATGACAGCTTTTATACCATGATGAACTGTTGGTTTTAAACCGGAAGATGATTTAGCTATAACTTAGCACTGCTCAACATTCAGGCTGTATGTCGGGCTTGAGTTCATGCAGGACTTGAATGTTAAGTATGATACTGAGAGGACACAACATATTCTAAGTTGATTTGAAAATGTATATATATATGCATGGGTTTGATGATAGATTTAGTTTCTAAAGTCCCAAAGAGTTGAAGCAAATGTTTGGGATCGTTACAGCATATCAGAAGTCTCGGATGTCCATGGTAGAACTGGGATGAGACTGGGACACATAGTTTAACCGTACAGGGCTTTGAAATAATCAGTAGTGATCGTCTCTGTCCAAACAGTTGTCGTGTCAGGTGCAGTTGGGGCCACTCAAAACAGGTTGTTTGGAAGGCCATCTCCTGCCTGCTAGAGGATGTCATTCCTTTCTATCTTGGAAGGATTTCAAAATCATCCGCACTGCACATTCATTTAGCATAACACAGATTGTGACTGTCACCTTTTACTGGTTTTCAGCCATGGGAGAATGAAATTGTAACTATTACAGACTGTTAACAAGGATATGACACACTGTATCTGCATGGGAGAAAAAAAATTCTGTAGATGCCAAGCACTTTGTTTAGTTATTGAAATAATAATAATAAAGATGAATGGATTGATGACTAGATAGATAGCTAGATAGACAGTGCTTGATGTTTTAGAAAATGTAACAGATATTCAAAATGTAGTTATTATGCATCATTAGGAATTAATCAGACATAATACAATTCATTTTATTATTTTGCTGATATATTGTGACTGATTTACATAGTCCAGGTAGGAGTGAGCCACTAAGGCCCTAATTCACCATAGTGCGAAGTGAGCCGCAAAGCGTTCGGCTCACTTCGCACATGGTGTTATGCGCATGCTGATGTCCTGTGCGCAGACATCAGCATGCGCATTACAGGGATTCCCCTCCTGGCGAGAGCACTCGAGTCTCCTCACTGGGAGGGGAATCCCTTTAATGCGCCCGCTGATGTCCGCGTGCAGGACATCAGCATGCGCATAATACCATGTGCGAAGTGAGCCGAACACTTCGCGGCTCACTTCGCACTATGGTGAATTAGGGCCTAAAAGCGGACAATGTAATCTCATTGACAACACCTCCGAAAAAAGGAAATAGTGATGGTACTGTAAAATTTTTAGCACACGTTTGTAGGGGTATTTATTACCCCAAAAGGTCCTCAACTGCTAAATTTTTCACTAGACTGTCATACGTGTGGGGCTAATTGCACCCTGGGTAATATATATCTAATATTTACTTAAGGGGGTATTGGGGATATTATGAGCTGTAAGAAGCTATTTAGAAGCTATGTGGAGCTTTTAACTTTGGTTATATGCTATGTCATATAATATGAGCCTATAGGTCTTTAAATAAATGAACTATATTGCAGTAATTTCCAGTTTTTCCAGATTTGAATTTGCCCTTTCAAAAAAATCACAAATTGCAGTGAATGAGTTCTCAGGGCAAAATTTAATAAACTTGGAAAAGCACGATTTCGCGTTTCTGATTTTATTCCCACGAGATCTCGGGAAGTTTTGAGTGATAAATATTGCAAGATTTTTTTTCAATCGATATTTATGGACAGAGGGGGTTATTCACTAAAGTGCGAATTCTAGCCATACTTTACATTAGTAGTATACTTTACATTAATAGTATGGCTACCTTTCCATCAAAAAAATTTGGTCAAAAAACACCAAAGAATGGCACAAGAAATACAGAGAAAGCAAGACCTGACCCTACCCACTTTAGTCCTAAACCACTCTTGTATATTTATTTAAGAAAGTAGAATGTCACTGCTGGTGTTAATGTCATTAAAGTTAGTGGCTTTTTGTCTGTACCATTTAAGTCATGTCTTCTGACCTCAGAAGTCATTAATGACATCACATATGACATTGGAAGCCACAATCTTTGATATAATGGTGTTCTTTTGACAAACTCCTTGCTGGGAAAACCTGCGACTGCAGTAACATACTAAGAGCCTGTCAAAAAACTCAAAGCTTGCAGGAAAATAAGCAAACATTTTGTTTAGTTTACTATGCGTTTTTTAAGCTGTAAATGTCAGTTTGATTCTGTAGAAATACACCAGGCTAGATTTCATGCATTTTTTCTGCTCTGATAAGTAAATACAAATATAGCATTTTTCTGTAAATAAATGTATGTTACTTGACTTTTCTATAGAACGTACTCTTTAGTGATGTCATAAAAGTTGCTTTTTTTAAAATTGTAACAATTTTGGTATGTAAACATAATGTTAGGGGTTTTGTTTTTGTTTTTTTTAATTATTGTATGAATGTTTGTGTGTATCATAGAAGCAGACAGAAATACAGTAGTTGATTCATAGTAAATAAACATAAGCAGACTAGTAATCCTCACAGTTTTACTATTCACTACAGGTACACTGTAGCAGGCATATTTGTATGGCTACTAAATATAAAGTTAATTGTTTTTACAGGTTTGTATAATTACAGCTTGTGGGTATTGTCATTTAAGATTCTAATAAATGTGCTTAGAATGTACAATGTGCTTACTTTTCCCCATACAGCATTTTGTTTTTTATTTTTTTTAATATGAATAGCATTTCTTATTTCAAATGTTTTAAATGAATTGCGCCACAAAGGACTCGAGGAATTATCATTCATAATATTATTATTATTATTATTATCTTGCAGTGTTTGGTACTTCAAACTCTGATGTTTAAATTACTCAAAAAATGTGTTTGTTGTTAACAGTGCACAGATTCATTAGCATGGTTCCAGTCATAAGGCAAGAGTGAATGAGGCAGAGAGGGAATAAATGAATTGTTAAGGCTGTCATTCTCTGTTATGATAAAAACCTAGCCACAAACAAATCTAGACTAGGAGATGCGTGGATAGTATTGGTAGCAGATGCTAGTGCCTTAAATTGCACGAATTATGTGCAAAGGCGTAAAAGATTTTGGTAGTATAAGTCTACAAATAACTTTTTTTTTCAGATAGCAGTATTTAGCAGTTGTTTTTTCCCAGGTATCAGTTTTTGGATCACATGTTACTGTGCACACTGGCTTCCTGATTGGAGTTGATATTTTTAGATTTAGGCCAAATGTGATGTTTTGTATTGGAAAGTTGTGCCAATTAAATGCCTACCAAGTCACATGGCTGTGAGATTTACTCTGAAAAAAAGATCTCAGAATTTTAAGACAATACAACAGTAAACTGTTTGGGGCTGTTTAGGGGGATACGATTACTGCTATGAATGGAAATTCAGGGCAACATTTAAAAATACACTTATCTGAAGCCCTCACACCCCTTACCAACCTCCAGCACAACACCTTTATGCTAACAATCAACAATAAAGATGGCATGACAGTGTGGCAAGAGGTTTGTTAAAGGAACAGTCTGGCTGAATTAAAAAAATTGATTATTTATGCTAATTAACTCCTTTTAGTAAATTCGATTTATTATCAAATTTTTTTAAAAAGTTAAAATTCTTACCTGTAAAGAAGTGCAAAACAGTACTTCCGTACTCTACGGCGTCCTAATCAGAAGATCCCTATCAGGAGCGCATTCCTCTCTAGCTGCGCTCCTACTGAATCCCCACAATGGCATTTCCTAGAAGTCACATGGAGAGCTTGCAGATCATACAGGGAGGACGCAATGATGATGTGCACGCTCTCCATGGGACTTCTAGGAAGTGGCAATGCTGGGCTTCAGTAGGAGTGTGGCTAGCGAGGAATGCGCTCCTGATTAGGACGATGTAGAGTCACTGGCATTGTCGGAGGATGGGGTATGTATCATCTTTGATGGTAAGAATTTTAATTTTTTTTTACAAATTTGCTAATAAATCATATTTATTTACTAAAAGGTGTAACCTAGCATAAATAATCAAATGGTTTATTTTTATTTCGGACGGACTGTTCCTTTAAGGCTGTTGTGTGGTTACCCTTTGGCTGAGTCTTCTGGACATATATAAACCCCGCCCCCACCCTTACTAAGATGTGGAAAATTATTAACATACCTTTTACCCTTTAACTCCCCAATGACTGTTAATATCAATATCAACTGAATAATAAGCTTCATTTTATTTTACCCTATAAATAGATGAATGAGAGAGTATACTGCAGGAGTTATTCCCCTTTTATCCATTGTAAAACATGTATTATTTTTCCATTCCTGCATACGTGAAAGGCGTTTTGGCATGCCTCTGCTATTTCATATCATATTTTAGCTCAGTGTGGATTTATAATCAGTTTATGCTCATTTGATTCTAAAGCATTTTATGCCTGTATGATTCCAAAGCAGTTGTTCTGCCTGCATGGTTTTCTAACAGCTTATTTACTGCACGTTTGCTAGTGCAAATGATTTGATCTTCGCCCACATGTCTGCTGGGAGATTTTTCACTTTTTTAGGGGGTGGGGGGGGGGGAAGGTTGTATACAGAATATGAATCCATGAAATGTAACCAAATCACACCTTTGTCTTTATAATGTTATTTTAACTTTGACCATAGATTTAAACAATTTGTACAAGCTGTGAAGAGTGATCCTTACACAGCGGTCTATGTATTTTAAATTCACTATCTAAATTATGCTTTGTCAGTTTCATTCTTTTCCTTATTAGCAGGGGAGCACACTTAATTTTGCCTTTCTTTAATGAATAAAACATCAGGAAAATATATGTGGAATAATGTCCAATTTCCTCCTCACCTGCAGTTCGTTTCTGAAAAATTATGAAGTGCTGTCTGTGATGGTTCCTTAAATATAGTTCCCGTTCTAAAGTTTAATTGATGTTATTGTGTTTTCTATTTTCAGACCGAAACATTCTCTTGTACATTAACTTCCTTGTTAGCGCATTATCCATGTGTATTTCATTTGAGGATTTGTAGAAAAATGGAAATAAAAAAGTGAAATAGAAGGACTCTTGATGACTTTTTTTGTAAACTTCTAGCTCATAGCTGGAACTGTTTATGGAGGTGTGAGGCTCTGAATATGCTCAGCTAAGATTTTATGTGAAAGGCTAATCTCAGGCACCTATCTTTTTATGAAACACAAGTATCAAGTGTCGAGGGACTTTATGAGTCTTGTTGCTGTGTTATGTTTATCTGGAGAAATTTTTACAACTGTTCTACCATGTATGTTTTGTTATGGAAAAAAAGCATCATTTTCTAGTGTAGATTTATGTTACTGACAGACAGCTTGTTAATTTGAAGGCAAAGATACTTTCCCCAAATCAGAAAGCTGTCAGGTCAAGTGTGAGAAATAAGTGTAGCAAAGAAAAACAGGGATTGGCAGAATGGCTACTAGCAATGAATTACTGGTACTTCTCTAGGAGGGACCCCAGCCATCCCATAAACCATGGGCCTAGTCAGTCAGTCACATGTGGGGTTCTAATAGAATGATGACCTACTAATGGACTGACCAATAGCTGCTGAGCAGTTAGCCAATTAAATGCACAGTTTTAAGAACAAGAGAAGTGTTTAATAGCATTTATCAGAATTTGGGGCACCGTTATTTCTGATGATTGGAAGTGGGCACACGGCAGATATTTAAGAAGAGGTAAGGAGAAGTAAAAAGGGGTTAAGTGTTAAAGTGTGAATAAAATGAGATGCAGATAAAACTGAAGAGGTATTGAAAAGGAGTGAGAAACAGAAAGCCTGGCTTAAAAACAAATAGATAATTAAAAACAGATTTAAGAGAGAATAAACAGGAAGGTGATAGGGATTAAAAAGGGGATGAATATATTCTAAACAAGAGGGTGAATAATGTTTCAGAGAAATGTAGTTAGGGGAAAGAGAGAAAGATAATAATGAAAGACTAAATGATAAAAAGTGGGTAAAAGAGGGTGCTAGACATTGTTTCACATTTACACTTGGCAAATAGCACGTGTGCTTAAAACTTGCTGAATAAAGTACAGCTAGTCCTCGGGTTACGACGGCCTTGAGTTACGTCGTTTCGGGGTTATGACGCTTTATACGATGCCTTGTTCCGACTTACACGGTTTTGCGACGTAAGTCGAATCATACTGTATGAACGTATGATCCGACTTACATCGAAATTCGGTTTACGATGCTGCGTAAGAACGGATCAACGACATAAGTCGAGGACTACCTGTATCCTGCTGGAATACCGCAACTCTGCTTTGTTTCCTCCTCTCTTAATGTTCATTTTACATGTGGGTGTTGTGAATCGCCCCCTGGAAGCACCCAAATGGTAAGCAAGCTGTCAAGAACCTCCGTTTTGGTTGTTACTGACTTTCTGAAAGATGGGCATGTTACTACTCTGTTATAACTGGTAAAAACTAAAACAAATGATCATATTATAATTGTCCCACAATCTATGGTACATGTACAATGGTTTACAGAGAACTGGCACATAAACTCACAGTATGTTAGTACACAGAATCACACAGAATCATCACTATGAATGAAACACAGACAATGGAACTGGCTCACGAATTGTAATGCACATAAAAATAGATACTTTTAAATGAAGAGTGGGGGCTGAAAAGTTTAGATAGATAGATAGATAGATAGATAGATAGATAGATAGATAGATAGATAGATAGATAGATAGATATAGATAGATATAGATAGATATAGATATACGTATATATATATATATATATATATATATATATATATATATAGGGTAATTTTGTTTATAGTCTACAATTTATGGAATTATGCAAATAGGTAGAGTTGATTGAGAATAACCTTTTGGGATTTAGAAACAACAGTTGTTTGCTGATGATGTAGAAAAAATGTTCTCACAAGTATATGACACCATTCCATCCATGGTACATTATAATCACCCAGTTTAGTAGTATGAGATCAGAGTTGGGGAATCTGGCAAAAGACAGATGTCAATGACAACAACGTATCAACTGCCTAGATTTAGGTAACAGTATATAATCTAAAATGCTCACAAGGCTTCCCAAGATAACATAAATCAGTTTTGATTTACATTTAATACAATCCAGGCTCTTTCATACTTTTATGGCAAGATGGAATAGCATTTAAACAGATAATAATGCCCTCCAAGTCTAAACTAAATGACAAAAAAATGTTAAGTGTCATTGCTTTGTTCTTTTTTTTTTGAATAGCAAATGTAGATGCTTATTTTTCACTCTGAGGTTGTTAGTTGGCATTTATAGTAATGGTACAGACACGTGCTTCAAAAAAAACAAATGGTATCATGAAACTATATTATTTAGGTAAGATAATCTATATTCAGGAGGAGAGTAAGAGTAAGATACAGCTATCAGATACAATAGGTTGTTGCATCAGATAATTTTGCTTTGTTATTTTACAGTCTGGTGACAAATGCCAACAAACATTCCACTATTGCACCAGATTGTTAGTATAGACTAATCAGTTATAACATTAAAACCGCTGACAGGTGAAGTGCATAACACGTTACAATGGAACCTGTCAAAGGTTTGTATATATTAGGCAGCAAGTGATCATACTGTAGGTAACTGTAGAGATTTTTAAAAGGGGGAAATTGTTATGGCTAAATGACTAGGTCTCCAGAACAGCAGGTTTTGAGGTTTTCCGTAGATAGATAGATAGACAGATAGACAGATAGATAGATAGATAGATAGACAGACAGACAGACAGACAGACAGACAGATAGATAGATAGATAGATACAGATAGATAGATACAGTATGTTATTACCTACCAAAATGGTTGAAGAAACGGTAGCCTGTGAACTAACAAGAGTCATGAGTGCTTAATACTCACTAATAACAAGTTCAACCCATGGAGATCCTACTTGGTAATTTACAGAGCTCAAAGGATCTGCTGCAAATGTCTGCCAGATCGGTGTACATGTGCTTCAATGTCACAGAAACACTTTATATCAGTGGTTCTCAACCTTTTAGTGGCCGTGACCCCTGGCCATGACGTCACTGCGCATAGCGTGATGACGTTCGGCCAGAATGTCATCACGTACGCGCGTCACGTGGTGACGTTTGGGCGAAATGTCATCACCTACGCGTGTCACGTGGTGATGTTTTTGGCTGACGTCACCCCACAAGAACCCTTATAAAAGGGGTCCTGCGAGCGCTTCCGGGTGCTGCAGTGGTTCTCAACCCCCATGGGACAGCCGTGCGAACCCCGCCGGGGTCGCGACCCACAGGTTGAGAACCGCTGCTTTATATAATCCGTCAGTTTCCTGGCTCATATTATATAGAGTGGCTTATAAATGTTGACTATTAAAATGCAACAGATTTATTTTTTGTGTTTATAATTGTGAGTGTGAAAGCTTTGCTCTCCCTTTACAATCCAAATTTCCCAGGACTTAAGGGGGTTATTCACTAAAATCCGAATTTTTGTGTGTAGGTGAGAATTTGCCAGATAAAGACAGTGATAATAGGCTGCTATTGTCGCAGTTGCGTCTATATAATGAGAATATTGTCACAGTCACAACTTTATTATGGGAAAATTGTCACAATTTTAACATTAAAAAATTGTTGCGACTTTAAAATGGGGAAATTGTAGCGGATTTGCTGTGGGAATCTGGTGTTTGCGAATTTGACAGTCGAATTCACACCTTAGCGAATAACCCCCATAATCCCAATATTTTTGTACAACAACCATGCCTGCCCATCAATGACAGAAAGGTGGTAAATGTAGCTCAACTAAAGAGACTTGCAAGGGGTCTTGAGTGCAGTATTAATCTCATGCTTGTTAATGTAATCCAAGCTTTGTTCAGTAAGACAAGTACAGAGTTTAGCAGAACTAAATGCAAATAATTCAGGTATTACAGATCACTTCATTCTAGCCTGAAAAAGAAATGAATGGGGATTTCATATTCTCTTTAGTATAATTTCTTATACTTCAGCTCATTTCAAGTTTAGCATGTTAGTGTCAACAGGGGTTGTTTCCCAAATGTTACAGATCCCATCTCCCATCAAGTACTATTCACATGTTTAGAACTGAATAACAAGTTCAGTGCAACTGACATTTGTGGAATAAAATTCTTGAGAGCATGTTATGAAACCTTACCAGTTGGACTGATGTTTCTACAGAAGAATTTCTTTGGAAATGTCAAAAATAAAGACATAGTAGATAATTAAATAGCTGCTCAGTCTGTAATTCATTTTTCTTGAATAAATATACATACTGTACAGTCAAAACTGACAGCAAAAACTTTTACAGTATTCATTTGTGTTCTAGAGCCAATGATAACTGTAAGAAATAATTATGCGTCCAGCTTTGTCATAAAGTCAACTAATTTGCATTTCAAAACAATCCCAGTCCTTTAAGAAATAAAAGAATACCCTCCTTCTTAACACCAGGCAATTTACAGCTGTTAATAAAAGAAAACTTTTTTTATTTTTTACAATGAATAATACTGAATGAGGCCTGGGACAATTAATGTTATACTTGTGCCAAGGCAAACACATTTTCTGTCCAGCAGGGAATAGAAATGGGCTACTGAATTAATTTACTGGGTTTTTTTAGTGATTTTATAGTAAGCATTTTGACCATTATATGCGACGCAATCCAATAAACTTTTACATGTACCATTCTTAGATTTAGGGGGTTATTCACTAAGATGCGAATTCGACTGTTGAATTTGCAAACTGCAGATTCCCATGGTAAATCCACTACAATTTCCCCATTGTAAAGTCGCGACAATTTTTTAATGTTAAGATTGCGACAATTTTTCCATAATAAAGTCGCAACTGCGACAATATTTCCATTATAAAGACACGACTGTGACAGCAGCCTATTGCGACTGTCTTTATCTGGCGAATTCGAACCTATACCCAACAATTCGGACTTTAGTGACCTTTGTGTATCAAAGTGTAAGTCGTTTGGGTAGAGATGCAATGTGTCCTATCTTACTTGGATCTCTAAAAACCAAAAACCAAGCTTTTTATGTGGTAGCACTGTCTGGACTATTTAGACCCAATGCTTACCTCATATTTTATTTAAAAACCTATCAAAGGTTTATATATATATATTACACACAGCTGGACTCCAATGAAGGAGTAGAACCAGCTCAAGTAGGATCAGAAGGAAATGGACAGGGCGTGAGTTAAATATGAATGTCACAGTAAAGGGTCTGAATACTTATGACTGTGTGATATTTCAATTTTTCTCATTTAATAAATTTGCAAAAATATCTACATTTCCTTTTTTTTTTCAAGATGGGGAGCAGAGTGTACATTAATGAACAAAAAAAAATGAACTTTTTTGATCTTACCAAACGGCTGCAATGCAACAAAGAGTGAAAAATTTAAAGGGGTCTGAATACTTTCCATACCCACTGTGTGTGTGTGTTTATACAGTATATATATATACAGTATATATAAAGAGAGAGAGAGAGGCCATGTTTGTCCACAGATGCAAAGAACTGAATATTGCAATACCTGGTGAAATCTTTTTTTATTTTACAGTCATTTTAAATAGACGAGTTATCGAGAGAAGCTTCTCTCTTGCTCAGGTCATTGCTTTATGCTGTAATAATTTGTTTATATTAGTATGTTTTTTTGCCTGTTTCTCAAAGCACTTCACTTATGTAAAATTCTGCAAAAATGATAGTGGTTTCTTGTTGGGGAATTTGTTCCTTTGTGGTCTTTAAAATGTTGCTACTGCTTCTCTGTCTTTGCCTCACTTATTAATTTTTATCGCTATTAGGATTTTATAGCTAAGGCTTCAGCAGTAAAGATTTACACCACTATTGGCTGGAGAGGCTCTGACAGATTTCACCAATAAAATGAGAAGGATAAGATAAGAACTCTGAAATAGAGAAAATCAAATGACTCGTCTTTTCAAATATATAATTACATGAATTATATATTATTGCAGGCCTAAAGTCTATAATAAGGGAAGATGTATATGAGAGCAATGAAAATGTGGAATCTTTATAGGCTGAATTACATGAAGGGAAAAACAGTAATAAAATACTGATGGCGGTTTGCTATAAGCCACCAAATCTATTAGAATCCATAGAAGACTTACTATTAGGACAAATAAATGAGGCAGCAAAACACAATGAGGTAGTAATAATGAGTTATTACAGATGGATCTAGATACATTACAGGCTTGGGCAGAAAAGTGGCAAATGAGGTTTAACACTGTGATAAATGTAAAGTTATGCACATGTGAAAGGAAAATGCAAGTCAAGATTATTTTCTAAATGGGAAAACACTGGGCAAAACAAACATGGAAAAAGATTTGTTAATTTTAGTTGGACACAGATGCACCTGACAAGAACATAATTGTACCACTTCAAAAATCACTTGTCAGACCACACATGGAATACTGTGTGTTGTTTTGGGCACCAGTGAACAAATAAAGATGTAGTTAAG
This sequence comes from Pipa parva, assembly GCA_019650415.1. NCBI lineage: Eukaryota > Metazoa > Chordata > Amphibia > Anura > Pipidae > Pipa > Pipa parva. The sequence continues at coordinate 24,433 of WMED01001398.1, forward strand.
CTTGAGCTGGTTCAAAGGTGGGCTACTAAAGTAATAAAAGGAATGGGAAAACTAGAATACCAAGAAAGATTATCTAAATTGGGATTGTTCTATAAAAAAAAAAGAATACAAAAGGTGACCTAATAACCCTGTATAACTATATTAGGGGACAGTACAGAGATCTCTCCCACAATCTATTTATGCCAAGAACTGTAAGTGTAACAAGGGGACATCCTCTGCTTATAGAGGAAAGAAAGTTTCTACACCAGCATAGAAATGGGTTCTTTACTGTAAGAACAGTGAGTTTATGGAACTCTTTGTTTGAAGAAGTCATCTTGGTTGATTCCATGAAGGAGTTCAAAACTGGTTTGGATGCTTTCCTTCAATGTGAGAACATTACAACTTATGGGTTATAGAGAACTGGAGATGGGATCCAGGGAATTACTCTGATTGCCATATTTGGAGTCGGAATTGTTTTTCCTTTTAATATAAGGATAATTGTCTCTTGCTTCGTGGGTTTATTGCCTTCCCCTGGATCAACATTGCAGGAAAATAGGCTGAACTAGGACTTGTGTCTGTTTTCAGCCTTATAAAGTATGTTGGTATGAAAATCAAATTAGTTATGCCACTGAGGATAACACAGCACTATTTAAACTTGTGTATACAATTGAATATTCCGGTGGTATATTATTTTTAGTTTCCAATACAAAATATTCAGCTTTATTTTCAAAAGAAATTTCTTGGTGCCCAGTTTGGGTTTGTACGACTTTGTATCAGACTGGGTGGGATATTTACATAGCTAGATCTACTGACAATAGCCTGGCACTTCAATGGAAGTTGTGGCAGGAGTAAGATATGTACGAGATATGTTTGAGTGCACAGACCTATAGATAGAGTTTTAATAACTGAAATATTCTAACTACTGCATTTTTTGGAGAACTGTGTATGATGGTTCACCAGAAAGGATGCAACAACCTGCTTTTGCAGTCCTTCAGTAATCTGAACAGTTAGATCAGGTCATAGGTCTTCATTTACTGAGCTGGTAAGTATGTTTTATTATTTGGATGGTTATAACCATTGCCAGTTCTTAATAACGTCGATTTTCAGCTTGATTTTGAATTTGCTTTTTCTTGTAATATGCCCCCCAGCTTACTACTATCTGCCTAATGCTTAATTTTGTTCATTTTTTTTTAAATTTCATTCGGCTGCTGCGTTGTTTTAACCTTAAACAATTTCTGTTGTCTCTCCAGCTTCTGCATCTCCTAAATTGCTTTCTGACTAGCAATTAGGTTGTTTTTTTTTTCTCATTTGTAAATTTGTTAACTTTGTTAATTATATCTTTATATATAACTAAAAAGTATGCAAAAAAAAGATGTACTGATTCTCTACTGTTAGTCCTCAACTTAATCCACCATGTTTCTGTAACAACATCTACAGTAGTTTAACATAGTTTATAAGGCTGAAAAAAGACACAAGTCCATCCAGTTCAGCGAGAGAACATCTAGAGAACATTGTAGCATTCATGATTGAATATGGGCAGAAAAAACACTGGTGGGAGATTATAAAAGGACTGTTTTTCATTGAACAGTCTTCAAGTTAAATAACATAAATGTCGTTGCACATTGTAAATAGGTTCTTTCTTCTCTGATAGATTAATGAGCACATCCTTTTTGTATATCAGATGTTGTGACTCATTACTTTTGTAACATTAACAAGATTCACCTTAATGGAATAAGTATTACCATGCCCCTTTTGTTATGTCAAAGGGCATGGTCATGACTCCTTCCTAATGTTACATCATTGCCACATAGATGGTATGCTTTCAAGCCTCACTTTAATGCTAGGGGAGACCAATGTGATTAACATTACTAACAATCAGGGAAATGGTTACAATTTCTCAGATGATCCATTTAGCATAGGCATGGTTTTGGAATTTGGCATTGTTACAAAATGTGCTGATTTTGACTTTCCTGGCTTCCAAATCATTTAACAAAAGTAATTACATGGTTTGAAACCATTTCAGTGTTGTTTCCAAGCATTGTAAAAATTTAGATTGCTGAAGCAAATGTTTTGTTGAAATTAACTGAGAGTGGTTCTTTCTCTTCAATGCACAATATGCTATGTACTTATATTTTACAATGTATCTCAGACAAATAAATGTGCAACCAATATTTTTATGCTCTATATCTTGTGCATTTCCTATTAACTGCAATAGTAATGTGTGAAAGGCTGGTCGATAAAAATATGAGATATCGGTGTTTGGTTTAATTAGCTGCCTTCTGAAAAAAAATGATTGATGACTTCAAAAATGATGATATTCACCTCCACCTTTGGAAAAACTGAGGCCTTTTAGTCCCTTGAAGAACATGTATTTCCCCACCACTGTCTCCAGTTAGACAGCTCTATTAGAGGAAAGTCTGAATACAGAACCAGATATATCTTCATATTTATTTTTATGTGAGGGAGCTACATTATATCTTCATCTGCAGGGCCGGTCTTGGCTAGATTTGCGCCCTGGGCGAACCACCCCTTGGGCACCCACCCCCCTGTCCCGCCCCTCGGCCCCTCCCTGCTGGCAGTCAAACTGTTTGACTCAAACAAGGGGGCGCACGCACCTGTCATGACCTGCAGAGTCATTATCTGGCGCCTGCCGGCACCGCTCAGTCAGGGCTGGACTGGGACAAAAAATCGGCCTTGGCATTTTTTGGCTTAGACCGGCCCCTCATAATTAGCGGAGCACAACTGACTAGTAATTTATGTTTATGGGGTTACAGAGAGGTGCAACATGCAAAAAACAAAATTCACAAATTACGTTAAAAAAAAATTAATATTTTCTCTTAAAACTGTCACTATTTTTAAAAGAAAAAGTATGGTTTCTTGGTAAAACTAGACTGTTTTAAAAGCCCCATTCCTCCTGATTACAACAATACCATACATGTATCAAAAGACACCCTTTCTTGCCCAGAAGACACTCCTAATTGAAATGAGTGCATTACAATATTTTAGAAAAAAATCAACCAATTATGCATACCTTGCATTTTTTCAGTTTAAACTACCATTTACCTCATGAATACCCCCCACAAAGTATATATCCTCTAAAAGTACCCACCTTCAGCTATCTAGGCGTACCAAGCATGTTGCTGTGGATGCAGATTTGTGGACGCAAGCCCCTTGAAATTCGCAGATTTGGGGACAAATTGATAAAAATGCAGAGTAAAAACAGTATTTTTTCACATAATAACTTGGAACCCCCCCAAAAAAACGAAATTATAAAGAGCAATGCCCAGGAGCTGGGAGGGCACATTAGGGGCGCAGGGGGCACATCTGGGGAGGGGGCTTTACTTACCCCATCCAGCAGGCATAGTGGCTCCACAGCTTCTTCCTGCTCCTC
>WMED01001399.1:0-14794 GCA_019650415.1 Pipa parva
GTGACCTGCTGGGTATGTAGAATCACTCTGAGGCTCAGAGCGATTCTACATATCCAGCAGGTCACGGAGGGAGGAGCCAAGGCTGTCTTTTATGCAGTATGAACTACATAAAACTACAAAATTTCTTTAGGGGTTCTGCCAGAAATCTGATGACACAAAAGGGTTATCCTGAAGAAAAAAATGTTGAAAAATACTGCATTAGAGGAGACAAGCCACATAATGCTGACTGACATTTAGACCACGGTCACACTGATTGCTTCGTAGCTGTGCTCTCCTTAATTATACTCATTATTGCCTATGGTGCAAACCAAAGATGTATGGATTATCCAACAGGAAAACAATGGACACAATTTACCCAGCTCACCCACAAAACAGAAAGTGTGGCCCTGATTTAATAGCTAAAACCTGAATGTGCTTGACCAGTGAAATCAGGAAAGCTTCCATTGTTAGGTTAGAGTCAGACCTTTATGGAAGGTAATATTAAAATGGTACCCAAGCAAAGATAATATTTGGTGGTATTGCTGTAGTATCCACCAAAACCATTGCCATTTGTGGGAAGAATATGAGGATGCAAAGAGAAATTGCTAAATCTAATGCAAAGTTCCACAAGCGGATTTGCAATAAAAGTTTACACCTTTTCTTGACATTGGCTGCATTATACAGTACACTAGTACTTGCATACCCAAAGCAACACAGCTGATAGACATGTAACTGTATATCCTTAATATATGTATTTATTGACCAGTGTTTTAGCATATTGTCACAGCTCTTATTACCTATCTATCTGTGTATGTAAGTCTTCCTCCCATTTAGACTGTAAGTCCTTCAGGGCAGGGACCTCCAACCTCTTATGTCAACTACAAACCGGCAATTAATGTGATGTTTCCTTGTGATATTATACTTGTATAGTTTAATGCACTTTTCCCATGTCTGTACTATATTTCTTTGCTGAATTGTACAGTGCTTTGTAAACTTGTGCCGCTTTATACAGTAAATAAAATTATACATACATACAAAATCTAAACAAAGTGTATTTTCAGCACATGCACTAAGCCCCATTAGTTTTAGACTTAGATTCAATTTGCATATGTTATTGGTTACGTTGGATATGTCATAATTTTTTAAAGTAAAAATCATGCTTGTAATGTTCCCACTTTATTATAAGATGGATTCTATGGGAAACAATGTCTGCTATTTCATTCCATTTTAACAAAAAATAAAAAGGAAACCATTTGCTTTCTTCTTTTGCATGGGCCATTGGCGTGGAAAAAGAATTGCAATATGATACATGCATCACTATAATCATTAATCATTACTGAAGCATGTGAATTACATGTTGCTAGGTAAGAACTCTGGACTCTTCTTAGAGAAAAAACTTTTCCTTTTTAAACTGGACTAAAAGTCTTCTTGAGCAATAGTTGCTATATTTCAAATGGAACAGTATTCACCAGAAAACTAATGTAGTATATATGTTTTTTATTTTCAGTCCTGCGGTATAGATGTCTCATGCATAACTTATGTTCTGTTTTGAAATAATAATAGTCTTGATAGAATATTCCATAGTTTTATATGATGTATTTATCCAAAGTGTTCCAAGATTTTTGCAAAATGTACAGGTAATTTGAGATGCTAGTGAACAGTTTAGAACTAGAACATCCAGTAATTTATAATGTAATTTTCATAATAAAAACATTAACACTGAATATAATTTTTTATCATATTTTCAAGCATCTTTATATGCCTGCTTCTTGATGTTAAACAAGCTAAATTTGTGCATATTTCACATTAACAAAAATGATAAAAATAATTATAAAAAAGATCTGTGTACAGATACAATTTATTATTATTATTTATTCATTCTTATATTGCACTACTATTTTACGCAGCGCTTTAGAGAGATTCATCATTCACTTCAGTCCCTGCCCCATGGAGTTTACAATCTAGATTTTCCCTATTTTGTCACACACACACACAGATGTATGTTTTTAGATTGTGGGAGATAACCTAAGTGCCCGGAGGAAACCCACACAAGTGCAGGGAGAACATACAAACTCCATGCAGATGAAATCCAGGGTGGAATTGAACCTTGGACCTCAGTGCTGCAAGACAGCAGTGATAAACACTGAGCCACCACATAAAATTATGTCTAATTTTATATGAAATCTTGATATTTTTAAACTATAAATTGTAATATATTATACATTTCTATTTACAAGCCAAGCAACTGACATTACTAACAAGATTTACATAAACATTGCAATTAATCAGCAACACTCAAGCACCCTGGCATACATAAAATCTATTATCGTGCTCAATTATTGGGGCCTGGCTCCAATGCTGTTGCTAACATATAACCTTAGAGCCTCTGCATAGACAATAATAATAATCTATGGGACTTATTAATGGAAGTCCAAACAGTCGTGTAAGGTTGTGAACTCACATTAATTCACTGTTCCCCCATATTCAGATATTCAGCAAACTCTGCAATGTGGTGAATTTGCAACCGAATCAGTCACAATGGTCACAAATACACAGAGCTGTTCACATCACTTTGTGTGCACGTGTACAGGTAATTTACCTATTCATCAAGCATTGGAGTCTGTTGCAGTAGTGAGTTCGTACTATGTCGAATTAGCTGTTTTTATTTCACCAGATCAAAGTGAAGTGACACAAATACACTTAGAAGGCTAAATTCCCACTTTCATGAATAGGTCCCATATATGTGTTTAACCAATGTTAATAACATTTTAGTTTATTTTGGTTGGGTGTTTGGCAGCTGCAGCTTATTAAAAAAAAAAAAAAAAAAAAAGGACAATAAAGTGAATCCTTTACTAGGAAAAGTATGGAAGAATTAGCAGCAGAATGATCAAAGAGCAAATCTCCCACCATCAGGTGGCAAACAACTAGAACTTTCACCCAGTCTGTAAAAACAAAACAAGAAAGAAGTAAAGGACACACTTCAAGTGCTATATTGGGCAAACTCAGAGAGGCTAAACAATATATTACTGCTTCTTTCCACAAAACTCACAGATACTGTTGCCGAAATGATGTACAACATCTTATAACAAGAAGACAGGAAACTGTGATGTAATGAATACATGTCTAATTCGGGCGACTACGATAGTTGAGGACAGACGGAGCTCTTCTCATTAGTTTGCATGCACATGTACTTTGCGTATTGAGCAAGCAGTGGAATTATTTTTAAATTCGAAGGGCATAGTGCTCAAAATTTCCCTGTTTGACTTCGCCACACCAGAGTGGTGAATTGTGGGGTTGATAGTAGGGCTCCGGTGTGGCATGAGGCGATTATTTCTTCAAAAGTGAAAATGGCAACTGCAACTAAATTTGTCTACAACTAAATTTGAACTAGGGCCAGGGTGACAGAAATATATGCATTATTGACATATACAGTATACTGCAACTAGAATTTGGTGAGGATGATATTACTGCACTTCAATGGGGGGAATTCACATCACTCCACAGTAACTTTGCATCCTACTTCTGTTTGACTGACTTTGCCACACTATGCATGCGACTGAGTCTGTAGCAGTCTGCTTGTTCAACAAATCTATCCACAGCTTCATAAATAATGAGAAGTGAATTTTAAACTATCTTGGTAATGCAAAGTGAATCTGACAAGTGAATTCAGACTTTAGTCAATAAGGTCCTCAGTTGGCAAATTAAAATCTATTTATGCATTAGGTATAACTTATTAGTCTCCTTATTTTAAGGGTAATGTTTGCATGTATGGATTAGTAAGGCAGCTAAAATTGATCTTGCCAAATTACCCCTTTAATCTGAGACAAAGTATAAAACTCAGTCCTACAAGGGTGTCTTCTAGGGATGGACTGGCCCACCAGAGCACCAGATTGTAAAGATATACCAGCATTCAGCAATATCATTTCCTTGGAGACAAAATGATCAGCAGGGTATAAATTAAATGATCTGACTGAAGAAATTGTACAGACTCAAAAGGACCACTCATCAACATTCAGAAGATCATATTCAGTTCAGTTTTGTTCAGTTTTCCACTTATTACCTCTGCAATTTGTTTTTTAAAAGAAAAATACTGCAACTGCAATAGAGACTACGCTGAGCGGCCCAAGTATGCTTAGTAGAATCCTGGATTGCAACTTGCTTATTTTATAGAGCTATTTCTGCACATGTACAGTATATTTTATTCATTAAATGGTATCAATACTGACATACTGCAAATGCAGAACATACTATAAATGCATAGTACATAAACTATATTATACTTGGGCAAACGTCCAGGTTAGTTTTGATAACACATTTGCATAGTATATTTTTTTACAGCGCAATATAGTTTTACAGCTGGATAATATTTCATCTACAGATTAGATCAGTTTTAAAGTAAAGTTCAGGAGTACATACTCAGTTATATACCATGATATAAATTCTATTTATTTTCTCATAAATGGAAAGTATAAAACTATATCTGGCTGTAAGGTTCCACACTAACTTGGTTGTTAGCACAGGGCTATCATGAGGCTAAAGGGGGTAATTCATAAATGCTCAAACAGTTGCGTAGTGGTGCGAATTTGCATCCATTTGCCATTCCTCCTACTTTGCTTAATTGTTACACTCTGTGGTGTGGCAAATTCATGACCAATTCCACAGCATATGACTATTGTAGACCTACACACCTCTTTGCATCACTTTGCATGTGTATGCACACACAATTTCACTATCACTAATTACCAAGTGTTGGAGTGCTTTTAAGTTCCAGATTCACCAAAGTGTACTGCTCCAAATTTGCTATCTTAGATGAATGTACACTCAAAAGACAATGAAGATATAGCGATCAAGTGACAATATAAGATAGGAATAGTACATTATAATATATATATATATATATATAATTATATTTTATATATATATATATATATATATATATATATATATATATATACTGTATATATACTATATTATATAATAGTATAAGGCCTGCTCAGCGCAATTAGCAGATGTTTTCACAGATATATTTAATCTATCACTTAGCTAATGTATAGTCCCCACCATCCTCAAGTCAGCCGCCATTGTCCCTATCCCCAAATCTCAGGCTGCTCATGAACCAAATGACTTCAGACCCATTGCACTTACTTCACTGGTTGCTAAATGTCTAGAGGAGAAGGTACTAACAAATCTAAAATCCTGCCTCCACTGACCCCTACCAATTTTCCTATAGCCAAAACCGGTGCCCAGAAGAGGCAATTACCACTTCCCTCCACACAGCCCTGACACACCTTGAGGGCAAGGACTGCCACATCCGGATGCTATTCATTAACTTCAGTTCTGCATTTAATACAGTCATGCCACCCAGACTTATCCTTAAACTGGAACAGCTTGGCTTCAACTCCTACACACGGAACTGGATCCTTGATTTCCTGACAGACAGAAACCAACTCGTCAGACTGAACAGCTCCACATCCTCAGTCATCATTCTCAATACTGGCATACTTCAAGGTTGTGTCCTGAGTTCTTTCCTCTACTCCCTCTTTACCTACGACTGCTATGACACCCATAACAACAATAGATCATCAAATTTGCCGACAACACCATGGTTATCGGACTCATCAAAGACAACAACATTAATGACTACCTGAATGAAGTGCAAAATCTAATAGCATAGTGTGATCTCAATATGCTCTCCCTGAACACAAAGAAAACCAAGGAGATTATTATAGACTTCAGGAAGGGGAACTATGGATCTGCTCACCCTCCAGTCCTTATCAATGGTGTTGAAGTAGACAGGGTGGACAGCTTCAAATTCTTAGGCATACACATTTCCAGTGATCTAACATGGTCCCTCCACTCTGCAAAGTCCTTAAGTAAGGCCCACCAAAGGCTCTACCTCCTAAGATGCCTCAGAAGAGAGCGTGTCTGCACGAGAATCGTGGTTGAATTCTACAGGTGCTCTATAGAGAGCATCCTCTCCTATTGTATTACCGCATGGTTCAGAAACTGCAACACTTCTGATAGAAAATCACTTCAAAGGGTTATCAACTTGGCGCAAAAGATTACTGGTACCCATCTAACCCCATTGAAGGAATCTACAATAGTAGATGCCTATCTAGAGCTCTGAACATCTTTGCGGATGCCAATCACACGAACCATGGACTTTTCGCCCTACTCCCATCTGGAAGGCGATATAGATGTCTAAATTCATGAACTAACAGATTCAGGAAGAATTTTTTTTCCAGATTCCATCATTAAATTAAACCTTTCTGGGTGCCCATAGCTGTTATGCACTTATACACCCACTATGTATGATTTGTTGTATGTATTTTACTTATTCAGTGACAATAAATAATCTAATCTAGCATACATACAGCATGGGATGTAGACATAGAGGAACTGGAAAAGGCTCAGAGGCAGAACAGCTAGCTAATTAAAGGTTTGCAGTAGTATTATGGTTGATTTCCTATTCTTTGTTTATGCATGCTAAAATTTTATTAATGTTGTCATGGCTGTCTCGGTGTGTACTTTACTTCCCAGACTATCTCCATGAATACAGAGGTCTGGGACCCTGTGGAACTTTACTTAGACTTAGAAGAAATAAATAAGGGATTCAGTAAATGTTATTGCTATCACCTGGATACCATCTATTGGTCTTCCCAAATATGTCAAATCCACCTATAATTTATCAGACAACTAATTCACAAACAATCCTAAAATGTTTACTTGTACTTTTATGTTGCTGATATAAAAAACACTCATGGGACCAGATTTTAAAGAACAACTAATACCAGAAAGGACCAAAAAAAAAACACATTTGGAATAGCATAACATTTATTTCTACATAGTACTGGTAAAAATGTTGAAATTCTAATTTGTACTTTATAACGTCTGTGTTTCTTCCTTGTGCTTGCAGACATCTGTTATCTGTTAATTAAGCACACCCTGCCTAATATTATTCATAAATTGACCAGAAAGCCTAATTTGGTTGCAACCAGCAAAGAGAGACGAAAGAAAACCCAACACAAATCAGGAATTCGACTTCCAAGGTTATTTATTTACAAGTAATACATAAGAATAAGTGGCATGCCTTTCCGCATAACATTTTTTTTCTGGTTTTACTGGTGCTTTAAAGAAAAGTCATCCAGTCTATCATGGATTCCATGCAGTTATTGCAGGAGTTACACATACTAATGCTTCATCCTTAGTCTTGCAGAGATAATATAAAGTTCTGCTACAGTAGCAAAGGCCACGCCCACTCTGTTCTGTTCCTCCTTGAAGGACAAAGTTCTTAGAAATTATATTAACACACAGATAGTTTCTGTGCTTGTCTTCCAGTTTCAAGCTAGGAGATTGCTGTCGGTCTAACAAACACTGTCTATGGTTTAAATGAAATACCATCTGCTGGGCATTTTATCAAGGTAGGCTTTTACTGAACATCAAAACAGCCAGCATATCATTTTTTTGTATTAAGTTAATTTCAATGATTTTATTTTTCAGTGGAATTAGCAAACAAATACACCCACAATGCACTGTTTTCCATCCTGCTGCCGGTTTCCCAGAAAATAATTCCCTATGATCAATTTTAAGATATTAGAGGAAACAAGACTCTAATCATATAAATTTGAATTATATTATTATTATTGCACATATCACCAAGAAATATTACGTCATACATGAAATGTTACGATTTTCATAATATGGCAATTAGACAAAGTGAAACTAATCTCCCATGCAATTTAGCCTTATTCTTTCTTCTTTTTTTTTTTACACAACTTTCTACTCTTAATCAGTCAAAACAATTGTTTTTCTAATTCCTTAAATGGATTTGATCAATTTAGGCCAGGGCCGCACTTGCTATTCTGTAGATGAGGTGAAGAAAAGTATCCATTGTTTCCTAGGGGATAATCCACTCAGGCTGCAAAGTAGCCAGTCTGTTCCTGGCCTTAGGTACATTATTTAAAAATTAATCCATTTTGTATATCAGTGTTTTCTGTTGGTTAATTTCTTGGTAATAAGCAGTAATGTAAGCAGATTCTTACAGGCCACAGTGCAGAGTGTGGCGCTGATCCTCTTCCCAAAATCCATAGCAGCGTTTCTAAATACTATTTTTAAAAGGCACTGTTCATGCTCCGTGTGCTTATAGTGTTGTGCTGCTTAGGGAATAATGCAAAATAGGTTGATTAAAAATTAAGGATATATTTAACTTTAACACTGAATGCATTAACGATCCAAAAAAGTTTAATTTAATTTGAATCAAACAGAAGAAAATGTGCCTGCATTTTAGACTTCTACTCCCATTTATTTAGAAGCTAACACATATGATATCCTAAAGGCTGCTGGACTAATTAATAATTAGCTTTGATTTATATTGCTGATTGCACTGGAATACCTGCTGCCCAGCTGATCTAAATTATTAGCAGCCATGCAGTATGCATAGTCTAAAGATGTTTGGTGTTAAAAGGGTAGTGTTGTCACACACCTCTCTAAGCTTAGTTTAATACAAGACCCCACCCAGACTAAACTGGGCCTGCTGCCATCTAAGTTTGACCGAGAAATCTGCCAATATTGAAAATCCAATGGTTTTCACTCATATGTTATTCAGCAAGTCTGGATTCTGTATGTGCTGCGCATTCATGCTACCATAATGTTAGGAGGAGCTTAGTTGGCACTCTGTGTACCCATTTCACTATAATGGTAGAAGCAATGATGTTTGTACTGTACGTTTCATTATATCAGGTTTTTTATAGAATAAATCAGGGGGAGATCCCTCTCTTTTTACATTGAGACCTACTATCCTTAAATAATTGTGATGCATGATCAATCCTCAAGTTTGTTTGCAGAGAACTCTTCAAGGTAAGTTAAGTGGGATGATGAACTGTATTCTACACTAACTCATCTTTCTGATCCCCTGATATCTCAGCCTGAAAGTCATGTGAGCAACACTGACAACCTTTATTTTGTCTCATATATATATACAGTATATATATGTAGTGTGCTGATCATGACAGCTTTTGTTGATCTAGTAGTTACGGATGGGGAATCAGGGTAATTGGCTCTATTGCTGGAACTGAGGTAATATACTTTCATTCTATCCTTTATTGAGGTCACACCCACAAATAACAATGAAATATGTTTTAGCAACCTTTTATTTTTAACCCCTGTGAAATATACATACCGCCGGTAATGTAGGGCTTCATAATAAGGAAACCATGAACTGCAGATAGAGGCTTCTCATTCCAAATTCAGATTAAATGAAGATAAAATAATATTCAACAGTACATTGTACTTTGGCTATACTTTAGTTATATTGGTTAAATGATTATTTGACAGTTGCAACCTGACTTTCTATTTAGCCTTTATTTCCTACTTCTAATGAATTACAAATGGAACATGTGCAAGGTAAAAAAAACTTGCAAGCGATTTTAAATTTGTATAGTTGCAGGAGCAACTTTATTTCACAGGCACTAATCTGTACCGCATAGGGCATGTAATTTAATTACCTTTTAAGTCTTACTAATTTTCCATAGCTTCCATGCTAAATTTCAAATTCATTGATCATATTCGTTATAAAGACACTTCACCTTTACCCATATTTATTATACCTGAGTTATGTATACAGTAATGGGATAGGAATTGGCCTTCATGTTTGTTATAGCAGCCCTAAAAGGACTGAGAACTGTTGGCTTTATAAACTGGTTTAATTCCTAAACTGATCACCCTCCTGTGAAGACTTATGAGCCAAATTCAATATAGTCCGAAGTGAGGTGCGGAGTGTTCGCCTCACTTCAGACTGACTGATCTGCGCTCGCTGATGTCCTGCACGCGGACATTAGCAAGCGCATTAAAGGGATTCCAGTCTCGGCGAAAACAAAAGAGTTTCCTCGACGAGACTGGAATCCCTTTAATGCGCTCGCTGATGTCCGCGTGCAGGACATCAGCGAGTGCAGATCAGTCAGTCCGAAGTGAGGCGAACACTCCGCACCTCACTTCGGACTATAGTGAATTCAGCTCTTTGTTTTTATCCACAAAGATATTTACAAAATTCTTATTATTATATCGATATCATTTTTTAAACATGCACCAGCCCAGCTAATTGCTGGACAGTAAGTAGCAAGTGACTCTTTATGAATCTCATAACATGATTGTATAAAATTCTAATGGAAATATTAGTTCCTTCCACTTTTCTGAGTTCTGAGATTACAAAACCTCTTTTACCCCATAGAGTCCACTTACACCCATTTCTGTGCATCATCCATCTCGTACAGTACAGTCCAGGATCTTATCTGCTGCTTTGCGCTTGCCCCTTCTTTTTTTATTTAACTAGAATATGCCTGCTGGTTGTTCTGCCATCTGCTAATGAGAAAATTTTCATTTTCTGGGTGCTCTAAATTTGTAATTACAAAACGTTTGCTTTGTGGCCTGACACAATATCCTTAGAATATCCTTTACATTTCCAATATAAAATTAGTAGTGAAAAAACATAAGCATAATTCCTCCCCCAGCCTCCTACAAACATGACTTCAGAGAAAGTTAATGGACTCCCAAGTTTACTGTTGTGTCTCTACAATAACCTATTTCTTCTTTTATAAATCTCAAATGACTTCTAGAACATACTTTACAGATCTACTTTGTGAAGTAAAGAAAATATTGTTTGCAACCTGTCTTAGGTAACTCTGATACTGAGAGTCCAGAAGTTCAGCTGTAAGATCCTAAGAGATATAGATATATGATCTCTTGCAAGGCAGCATGCTTTGCACAGAGACATATTCCCTGCAACCTTTGCAGTATGCAGGAGTTATTGATAATCAAGAAGTTAAAGTGAAGCACAGTTAATAATTTCTGCTAGCTTAAAGTAAATGTGACTAAAATGAATTCATTATGTCAGCATCAGCTATTTAAAAAAAATGTTTACCGCCATGTTGAAAGTCACTTTGTAATGCATTTTTTTCACATAAAAAAGTTGTTTTTGACAATTGTGGTACTTAAAACTAAATTTCACATATACTTTTTTAAATGTAATATTTATGTTATTTTTAGAAATATATATATAAAATAGTTTCTACTGATTTCTTTCTCATAGATTAGATTTGGGGAAAATACAGGCCATGATAATATACAAAATCATGAGTAAATCCCCTAGTACAGGGGTCAACAAGGCTTTAGCCGCCTTGTTGTGGCTCGGAACACACCTCAGAAGCCCCGTTCATGACAGCCGACGGCTCTTCTGATTGACCGACAACAGGTCATGTGGTCGGGAGAGTGCGCTCCTCCCTCCTCCAACGGCTCATAAAATAGTTGTCGTCACTGGAGGAGGGAGCGAAATGTCTCCTTTCTCAAGGAAGTTTGCCGACCCCTGCCCTAGTACAACAATTCTGCTTGTTATTTAGAGCCTGCTTGCCTAAAAAGACTACCAACAGTCGGCCCTTTCCTTTTAGTCTTGTGTCCTCTTTTTATAAGATGCTTTTTGCTTCCCTCAAACACCCACATTTCCCAGATTATGGACTCAGTTTAATAGTTTCTTTATTTGGTAATTTTGAAGTTGTATTTTGTGTATTAAACTGAAGCAACCATAGAAACAGTTTTGACTGGGTATAACCTGGCGATTGATAGAGAATAATGTGTGTTGTGTAGGGATTAGCTGCCTGAAGTTCTTTGAAAGCATACATAAAATCCTGTAGAAATAAAGAGCTTTCTATTATTTGGCCATCTAGTATTAAGCACAACAACATATAATCCAGATGAGCTGGAAATTAGTATCTATTGTTTTATTTGAGGGATAATCTACATATATGTAAACACAGCTCGGCTACAAAACAGCCAGTGTGGACCAGGCCTTGCAGGTTTAGGGAGGTATTAAGAGACACTGCAGAAAATAGTCAACATGACTTAAAGGAGGAGGGTGAAGCATGATTGAAACATTGCCCTAGGGTAAATGGAGCATCTAATGTACATTGATACTGCTATTTTAATCCTTAGGTGAAAGTAGGTTATGGAAAATTTAGGCCTGGTTATATAGTAATGTTACACCTGCACTAATTTAAATGAAGTATTAGACAATAAAAAAAATTGGACATATTACCAGTTGCAACCATTATCTTGTAGCTACACTGGTCCAAAGTAATAACGGCTACGAGTCATACTGATGTCTTCAAAAGTATTTATTTCTCTCTCTCTTTTTCAGACACCGTGAAAACTAAAGAAATAAAACATAATAAACATGCATTCTTTTAGTCCTTTCACGATCTTTAGAGCAAGTGTTTGTGGCTAGTTATGCTCAAACACAATGGTATAAAAATAGAACAAAATACACAATATTAATTGCTTTCTCCGAAATAAGGCAGATAAAAGGTACAATAAACACAGATATTAAACAACATGAACATTTACCGTGTGCACCTCTTAGACCATTCGTTAGCTATAGCTGTTTGGATCTCATATCTCTTCTCTGCCGCCAAGTTGGTTCTAACCCATAATTCCATTGTACAGTATATCACATGACATGCCTCACTGTAAAATGATACCATAGCAAGTACATATTTTACCTTAATATTATTACTAATACTTTATACACAGTTTATTCTCTATTTATTCCTTTTTCTCTTTAGATATTATCAATTTTAATAACTATATAAATTATATTTTGTATTTATAATAAACAAATAAACATTTCAATGAAACATGTCACTCTGACAGTTACATATCTAATCTTGGATTCTGGTCTGTTTAGGTACCCAGAGGATAAAATATTGCTCATTTTAATGAGTTATTGGGTTTAACAAGTTTGGTCTGCCCATTAAATAGGATATTTTCCTTTTTAATAATCTAATGATCTACCATGATGATACCAATATGTATGTGACTTGTATAGAGATGTATAGATATATAGGTTTATTACAGCAAATGGTTCTACCTGCATCATAAAAACAAGCAAGATATTTACATTCAATAGAACTGCACCATTAAAAGGGATCTAGAAATCTAACAATTACTTTTATAGGACCAATAACACCAAAACAAATTGTTTTTTAAATTTGTATGGCAGCTTGGATGCAACTAAACTGGGCTTTCTGGATTGTGAGCCATCTTCCATGCATGCTGTGCATTAAACTGGTGATGAACCTGTGGCTACACACATGCAGATCAATTATACAGGTTTATTCTGTTTGTTTCATTACTGGTCCTATAAATGTGAGGTCACTTCCCCTCATATGTGCCCAAGGTGGTTCCTTTTTCTACAGTTCCTGCCTACGCCTCCATTGTTTGTCTTGTTGTGCTTGACCCCAGCTTTGACCTTGACT
Source organism: Pipa parva (assembly GCA_019650415.1). Lineage (NCBI taxonomy): Eukaryota > Metazoa > Chordata > Amphibia > Anura > Pipidae > Pipa > Pipa parva. The sequence goes on from WMED01001399.1 coordinate 13,281, forward strand.
ATGATTTTTCCTGCCTGCCCTGACCTGTAGCTTTCTTTATTGGATTGTGAACCTTTTTTGGGCTCAGTGACCATTGCTTCATCTGACCACTCCTGTTTGTCATCCAGTATCCTGACCTTGTTGTCTAACCTGCTCAGCTCTGGCTGTTTTGTACTACTGTGCTTGTGCGTGGTTTGTCATAGTGCCTGGGTAGCAGTAGTGACTTCTACTTTTTGACTGACTACACCTGACTATGCATTAATAACACTCACTATTTGCTCACTTCTTTGACATCTGGAAGTATAATTTACTGAACAGGAGAAGTGAAGCTGCATCAGTTTGACCATAGCAATTTGAAGTGATGCAAATTCACTAAGCTAGACGAATAAGCCTCTCTGAGTGTTAATTAATCATTAAACCTGACAAAATACTACACAGCATGAAATGTGTTGGAAGTAGATACCTTGTTTTAATGAGAAATGGTCCTTTCAGCATGTAGTGCATATAGGGCACACAGCTCACCTTTTATATTAATGAGTAAATGGGTTTGGATCTGTCTGGAAGAAGCTGCAGAGAAGTTTGCTCTATCTGTAGATATTATGTCAACAGTAAATGTTGTTAAACATGTTTGTCTAGGTTACATAGGAATTGCTTAAAAAGGGTGTTTATGATGTACTGCACAAATAATTTTTTCTACAGTGCAGATGTGACCTTATGTAGCAATAACTGAAAATGACTAAACTTCTGTATTTGCAATTTGTAGGTCCTACATTTAACACAGTGAAATTCTCTGCCCATCTGGAAACATGGCTAAGAACAAGATCACAATAGCTAGAGAAGAACTAGAAGAAATGAAGGACGCATTTAAAAAAGTTGGTATGTGATCTACTTACCTGGAATTCCCATTGCTCCTATATATAATGCATCTTATTGTTTGCAGGACTAAGAATGACCATTTAAAAAACATGTATCATACAGTAAACTTTTAACCTCAATACATTATTTTTATACAGTCTATGGTATAATGTATAAATTAAAGATTTATAATGTTGTTTGATTTTTAATTAATCTAACATTAATTTGAAGATACAACTGTTCTCATTGGAACATACACTGCATATCATGCCTAGAAAAATTTACATGAAGAGCAAAGATGTATGTTATTGTCACCTGCACCTACATAATTAGTAAAAATCTGGATGTCATTTCAACCTATTTACTTATAAAAGACTGAAAATAAGTATTGAGCCAATCATCCCTATTGACATTAATTTGCAGTCTTTTGTAGTGAAACTATATAATAGATTACATTACCTTCTAAATTTCTCCTTTGTGTTCAGTTCTCTATTCCACATATAAACCAAATTGTTTTCCTATCTTTAAGGCATCTTGTATGTGTTATTTCATACATTTACAGCAGGAGTGCACATTTATCAGATGTATGGGCAAACATGCTTTCAAGGTTGAAAGCTATGTCCTTTTTATGCTGTGAGCAGAGCAGTCTTTCCAAGTTTAATAAATTTCACCCTAACTTT
>WMED01001399.1:14856-27800 GCA_019650415.1 Pipa parva
CATCGTTCTCATAGTAAGTTACATATATGTATCTGTGTGTAGCTTGATATATAAATGATGTTTTCGCAAATTACTAATTGCTGCAAGATTTCTTAGCATGCTAAGTGCTTTGTATGACCTTTGATTTAGAATGAAGTCTAGTTATCGTTTTTGTAAATTAAGTAGATAATCTTTCTGTTGGAGGACAATTTATGTCATGTCAGCATAGACACAATGCTTTTCCATGTGTAAGAATTTATGAGTTTAACAACCCATGGTCATAAAACTTATATGCTAAATATATATCTCTTACAATTGACATGTCATAGGTATGTAGCAGTCCAATCTTTCTAACATGCTTATTTTTAAAAAAAAAAGCAAAACTGGATCCTTAGGTATACATGGGTTACACATAATCTTAAATATCTGACACCGCACCCAATAAATGTCAACTTGTGTTAAAGGATATTATAGGTCAGGGCAACAAATATCTCATTTTGAATCAACTTGGACCTCACAGGCTTCCTTTCTGCTAGTGATGTTTCATTCCTATTTGTGCTAGTTTGTCTCTCACAGTAACACAGCTGTTTGCAGTTTCATTATTTTGCAGTTATACAAGTAGTTACAGCTAACCTGTATTTATTTCTTTATTGAATAGTTCCTAGATACCCCATTACTCTTGGGTAGTAGTGCTCGCTTTCCAGATATGCTTATGGCAAATTAATGTATTAAATTACAATAGACTGTCAGGGGGCCAGTCAAAGTTAGCCTGTCTTCATGCCACAAGTTGGTATGGTCACCTATGTAATAAAAACATTTCTTATATGGAAACCTAGTCTGTGGGGAGTAATGTAATTACCTGGAGGTAACCTCCATCTGGAGGTTATAGTGTGATCTACCTAATGAGGGCCACCTAAAAGACAGCTTGTTCAACAAGACAGCAGTTCTTGTTCATTTACAAGCCATATTTAATACACAAAAAATATTTAATCAATCAGTTTCAGTTCTATCTGACTCTTAAACGTGAATTTTTCTGATGAAGGTTCAGATACTGTAGAACTGAAACAGGTAGAACGATCACCTTGTAAATGGCAAGTATTTAATTGATTTAAATATTTTTTTGCATAAAAGCCCTGAGTACCTCCATATTACTTATACATGTTGAGGTGAACACCCAGGCAACTGAATACATTTTTGGTGAGTGCTATACCTCTGGGACTGTTTGTGTGTACTGTATATATAATATATATATAGATCAGTGGTTCTTAACCTTGTTTGAGGTACCGAACCCACCAGTTTCAAATGAACATTCACCGAACCCTTCTTTAGTGATAAATCAAATATGATTTTTTTTTCCAAATTCAAGACATAGGTATATGTTTTTTTACTGGTACACAAAATGAACTGTGCATGAACATCACCTTCGTACGAGGTGGTGAGGATCGGTTTGTTCACGGGTACAAATCCAAGAGCAGGCAGAGTAACCCTTTCATTGAATCTGGCTCTTTTCACCTTGAATTCAGCAAGCGTTGTGTTCTTGTATCCCCCATCTCCATGCAGCTTCAAGAAGTGTTCCTTCAGTTTTGCCGGTGCGAGACTAGAGTTGCTCAACTTGGCATTGCAAATCATGCAGATAGGACGCTGACTCCCATCACGTTCCGTGATACATGTGAATCCATGTTGTACATATTCGTCCGACCACTTTCTTTTTTTGCTCGACATAGTATGGATTAAAATATTAAGAAAGAAACCACACAACGTACGACTACGACAGTCACATGGTGACTACTGAGCACACTGAATTCCCTGCAGCACTGATTGGCCAATTAATGTAACGTGATCATCTGCAGCAAGTGATGGCCAAGCGGGGCGTGTCATCACAAATTTACATAATGAGTTGGGTGTGTCTTGACCTCCGTGGCGGAGGCTCCACCGAACCTCTGAGACCGACTCACCAAACCCCTAGGGTTCGATAGAACCCCGGTTAAGAGCCACTGATATAGATATATATATATATATAAAATATTAGTATTGCAATACTCATTAATAATGTGCATATAGGATAGATTCTAAACCATTGATTTGATTTTGCACACATAAATATACTGCACATTGTATTTCTATAAAAAATGTGAAATAGATGATTAGAATGCAAAATCCCTTCGCACCTCACTTCAGAGGATCGTGAATTAGGCCCTAATTAGTGTATATAACAAAAGAGCAAATTGTATAATGAAATACCTACTTGCTGGACAAAGACAGGTAGCATTATATGTTTATTTCAGATATTGACAACAGCGGATATGTTAATGATTACGAACTCCATGAATTGTTCAAAGAGGCAAACCTGCCACTCCCTGGCTACCAGGTGCGGGAAATTATTGAAAAAATCTTTACGGAAGCTGACCGCAACAAGGATGGAAAGATAGACTTTGAAGAATTTGTTATGGTGAGTTTAGTTTATTTTGACAACATTTTATTTAATGTAGTAATTACAATAAAAGTTATGTCACACTGTGGTTAAAATATTTTAAGATATGTTGGTAAATTAACCTTAGAGTGCTCTTAAACAATACGCATTGCACAATCAACACAATGAGATGGTCACAGAGTATGGAACTGGCCTAACCTATATCGGAAAGAGCTCAGTCAGTAAATGTCTCGCTTTTAAAATCTTACTTACAAGTTGTGTAAGGTCAGAATTCGCACCCATTCACCACTTCCAATATTTTGCATATTCATCAAACTCTGCTCTATAGTAAATTCGCAACCAATTGGGATGCTTATAATGGTAGTAAACTTCCAGGGCTCTTTGCATCGCTTTGCGTGTGCATGCACAGGTAATTGGGTTATTTGTCAAGCTATGGAGTTTGTCAAAGTGATGAATTTGCCAAGGAGTTCTGTGTTGCATTTGCCAGTTTTACTGGATGGCAGGGATCCTACTCTTTGATTGACTATGCTGCATTACACAAGAAACTACATCCGACGCCATTCTCTTTTTTTGGTTTGAGAATCAGCTGCTTAATGAATATAGAGTAGAGAATTAGTGATTAACAGGGCAGGGTGACCGAAAGTGACGAGAATTCACTTTATTAGTCAAATTCTCAGTAAGCCCCATAAATGTATAAAATATACAGTAGTTACTAATTATTTACTAGGGTCCTAAAGGTTTTCTCTTTCTACATTATTTAGTGGTATTAATCATAGAGTGTTCAAGCTGCTCAGATGTACAGGAATGTGATGAGAGTGTTTTTAATCTGTGTATTTGTTATGATCATTATTAAGTATACCATGTCATCTATGTTTTACTGTAACACAGTAAAAACCCTTTTCTATTCTGTTTTATTAACCTGTTGTAGCTGATGACAGACTTGAAAAGCAAGGATATTAGCAGAACCTTCCGGGAGCTTATCAAAAGAAAACAAGGCATAACAGCCATTGGTGGCACGTCAAATCTTTCCAGTCAAGGCACACAACACTCATATTCCGGTAAGATGTTTTTAAAGCAACAACATGTTTTATGTACGGCTTCTATATAAATATAGAACTTTTTTGCCTTTAATGTAGCCTTATTAAATAATACCAGTTTCATATGTAATAACACATCCATTTAATTATTATGTGTGGTGTTTCTGAAACCTTACAGACAGACTCCAAATTCCAGTGCGATAAATATCAGCAGATGGGGCTGAAAGTATAAAGTGGGGGGGACCTTGCTAACAGGGGTTCTCATATAACATACAAACAGACACACAGGCATAAATGGAATCTCCAGTACATACAATATAACCTCACATGCCCCAATGCCCCAGGCCAGTTTCCCTTGGTTTTGGGCCTCTTCTTTACAGATTGTAACTTAGTTTTCCTGTAGAAACACAAAGAAATTGGCAATATTCATGATAACATTGTAGTGGCTGGCCACAGAATGACAAAGAAGTCCTGGCACCCCGAGCTTTCCTTAGACAGGTTATGTGCCAGGTAGAAACAGTAGACCTTATTCATATGCTGGTTATTAGAGGCTTTAGAGATAATGCACAATAATAAGAAGGTAGAGGAATACATCCACTAAATAGTCATGTAATCAGTCTATACACTACTATGCAAATGTCCTAGATTTTTATATATAAATATGTTTTAAATGTCTATTTTACATCTTTTGGATGAGTTTATCCAGATGTTATTGAAAATGAATATTTGGAAATGTTTTTTAATAAAGATCTATTTATCATCTATTCAGTTAGCCAATAAAAGTTATCACCTATACTCTATCTATATATCTATCACCTATATACTCTACTTGTTTCTGGATAAAGAGCATTACATATTAAGTAATAGAGCACTAGCCAGGTACAAATACACAAATATAGCAAACGAGTGGTAAATAACTTAAAGAATTTCAAAACCAAAATGAATACCAAAACAGAAAAAAGTGTTAATGGATGAATGACAACTAAACCATAAAGTGAGGATGTTTCAGATATGGTATTTTGGCCTTCAAATAATCAACTCTTTCACTTCACCAAGATTATTTGATGCTTTAATTAAGCATAAAAAAGTTGCAAGACTTAAAGCACCTGTGTAGCTGTACTCTTTATTGTTTATATGGATGACCTTGTTTAAATGCTATGTTTACTTTCAGAGGAAGATAAGGTTGCCTTTGCTAATTGGATAAATAAAGCTCTGAAAGATGATCCTGACTGTGCGCATTTACTGCCCCTGGACCCATCCAATAATAGCCTCTTTACATCACTAAGGGATGGAATTTTACTCTGGTAAGTTCTTGTGCAACATTATATTTAATATAGAAACTAAGGAGTATTATCATTAACAACAATCACAAATATAAATAATGTAACCATTTTCTGGAATAAAATGGCTATTTATAAATTTACAAATTGATGGTTTCAGTCAATATTTCCAGGGGGTTGTTCACTAAGGTGTGAATTTGACTGTCGGATTCGCAAACAGCGGATTCCCATAGTAAATCTGCTACAATTTCCCCATTGTAAAGTCGCGCCAATATTCTCATTATAAAGACACGACTGCGACAGTAGCAGCCTATTGAGACTGTCTTTATCTGGCGAATTCGTACCTATACATACGTATACACAACTATTCGGACTTTAGTGAATAACTCCAATGTCGTATTTCTACTTTTTTTTTCTACTTTCATTTGGGGTGAATTTTCTCCAATGCAAAACACACATAGAAAATGGATGTAAAACTCAGTGTTTTATTTATTTTTACTATGGGTTTTTGGGGAGATATTTATAAAACTCGAAATGGTTTTTGACTGGTATATCAATATACCTCTAAATACAGGAAAAATATAGATATCATTGATATTTATTAAGCCCCTTCCATCCTTTTTATTTTTTTTGCTGAAAAGTTTTTTTTTTGTTTTTTTTTGATGAAAAGTATTCGCTTGCTTGAGGATGGCTAAAATTCTTTATTTTCTATGAATATACATCTCAAAATTTCTGTAATTCCCAGTCAAAAAGATCTTGCATATGTAGGTATCGATATTGTATGTATAATTTTATTTATAAAGCACCACAAATGTACGCAGCGCTGTACAATTCAGCAATATAAGTACAATACAGACAAGGGAAAAGTGAATTAAACAATACAAGTAAAATATAACAAGGATACATCACTATAAGTGCCAGGTTGTGGTTGACACAAGAGGTTGGAGGTCCCTGTCCTGTAGAGCTTACAATCTAAGTGGGAGGAAGACTTACATGCACACATAGAAGGACAATAAGAGCTGTAGAATGTGTTGAGATATACCTGTAAGTCAATAAAATACAAATAAATGGATCAATAAATACAGATATTAAACATGAATAAATAAAGATAAAATAAAATATATACATAAAATCAATGATAAGAATCAGTGCTAGTGGTCCGAAAGATAGGACTTCAATTTGGTTTTGAATGTGTAGAGGGAATGTTCCTGGGGAAGACAAAGGGGTAAAGAATTCTAGAGGTGGGGGCAGAGAGAGAAATGGGTTTAAGATGAAAAAGGGCAGTATTGGTATGTGGCATGCAAGGCTGGTTGGAAAAGGAACTTTATTGAAAGTAATGTAAAGTGTAGTAGTATTAATGCATCAAAATGTATCAATATCGATCTTTTTCAAAAATGTGGCAAAAAGAAAAAATGTCGATAATGCAGTGAAACAGATCAAAAAGTAGTAAAAGGACTGAAATATCCTTTATACATATCCCCCAAGCTTTATGTTTATTATTGTTATTATTATCCTTTATTTAGAAAATGCCACCATCTTCCAGTGCACTGCAGAAAAAGGTGATATAAGTATAGTTGGAGACAGTAATATAGGTGTCTGGGAGATGATTCATTTGGATAATTTAAGTAATTATGGGTAGACTGGTTCTTCATATCTGCTTATCACTTATAAACCCTCCACAGGTGAGGCCATGATTACCATGTTGTACAACTCTTATAGCTGGATTTTTATAAGAACCCTATCAGCTGAGGCAGGTGGATTAACGATTAAGCTTATGTGCTGTAATGGTACACTAAGAAGGTATCTGCAGTAAGTGCTGAGAGTTGTAGTTACAGCTAACAGTAATAAACACAGTGGTCAAATTTACACTGCAGCTGGAAACACCAATAAAAGCAATGGCATTCAAAGCCTATTTTAAATATGGTGCACATTTGCCATTTGGGATAGATGTAGGAAGGGAAAAATCAAGGCAATATTTGAGTTTGTTTACATTCACTTATTGTATAATTAACAATCAGGAATATCTTTCATATTTGGGGAGAAAAGCTGGTATTGTAAATTAATATGTCAGTAAAAAATAATGGTTGTTTATAATTGTGGCCACTGTTAGGGTTAGTGGCCATGCTGTTGAGATCAAAAAGCCTTTAAGGGTAATTAACCAACAGGAGCAATCTTTCTAGAGGTCTAGTAACCCATAACAACCAATCAGCTTTTAGAATTCTCTTGTATAGAATTCTGAAAGACCACTTATTTTTGGTTTCTGTGGGTTTCTAGACCCCTGTAAATATGTGCCCCTGTTGATGAATAACCCCCATTTCTTTGTCATAATCATTAAAGCGATTTTCATAGGCATAAAAAAAACATTAACATAACATACAGCCCCTTGGTCCACATAAAGCCTCACTAAGCCCCAAATAAGCAAAACTGCTGCTTGGCAACCAGATATGTATTCATGTAAAATCAATTTGTAATGCAGTGGAAAAGGTTTTAAAAACATGAAATTAAAATATTAATGAATGCATGCGATTTGAAATTTTCATATATTTATCTTGTATGTCCTATTGGTAAACTTGCAATTCATCCTGTCCACTGGCAAAACTACTATTTAACTTTTTAGGGCCTTATTGACTAAAGGCTGAACAGTCACGTAAGGTTCTGAATTTGTATTTGATCACCACTTCCCCATGTTCGCAAGTTATGGGTACTAGATAACTGAAGGTGGGATCTCGATCTAGGGAATTATTCTGATTGCTGTATGTGGAGTCTGGAAGGATTTTTCCCTAATATGAGGATAATTGACTCTTGCCTCATTGGTTGAACTGGATAGATTTGTGTATTTTTTCAGCCTTATAAAATATGTTACTATGTATATGGTGCTTTATAAATAAGGAGAAGTGAATTTGCGACTATTTTGGTGTAGCGACTTGGATTGTAGCGAGATAATTTTGACAGGTGAATTCATCCTTTGGTCAATAAGGCCCTAAAACTATTTTTCTTATATTCCCTAAAAAAATAACACAGATAAGCTTAGTGATTTGGGGTTTCAAACAATACATATCCTGTAAAGTCTACAACTAATGTATGTTCTTCTTCATACAGCAAAATGATCAACTTGTCTCAGCCAGATACCATTGATGAGAGAGCCATAAATAAAACAAAACTGACACAATTCACCATTTCAGTAAGTGCCTGTTTTCCAATCTGTTAGTGACTGGGGACCATCATATATAAAATTAATATTTGATGCTTTCATAATGAGATATTACGGGGAGTTAAACTCAGTTTAAAATGCTTGTGGGGAAAACATGATAATCTACCCTGGCTATATGATATGATCACTTGTTCTATACCAGAATTCTGTAACACCGTGTCATTAGTTGGTTATTAAAAAATGTTTTGGACCAAAGAACATGATCTACCCATTTGATGGCTCTTCTCACTTTATAGGAAAATATAAACCTTGCGTTGAATTCAGCCTCTGCCATTGGGTGCACAGTGGTTAATATTGGAGCCCAAGATCTCAAGGAAGGAAAGCCACACTTAGTGTTAGGGCTACTCTGGCAGATCATTAAAACAGGATTATTTGCCTCTATTGAAATCTCCAGGAATGAAGGTAATTAAAGAGAAATCTTGGAAATATTGAAGTTTTTGTGCATGAAGTGAGTTATGTGCCAAGATTCATGTGATCTTTTATCTCTTAGCTTTGATAGTTTTGCTGCAGGATGGAGAGACTCTAGATGATTTAATTAAACTCTCTCCAGAAGAGCTGTTACTTCGCTGGGTAAACTATCACCTGTCTAACGCCGGCTGGCCTCAGATTAAAAACTTCAGTAAAGATGTTAAGGTTTGTATATAGTTCAAAGGGATATTGTCATCCCCAAATCTTTTATTTTGAAATGAACATGTTAGGCTGATGTTACATAATGGTCACAGCTGTCTGTGATATTCTGAGGCAGCAGACAAGCTCCTGCAGGTTCCTGATAAACCTGTATTAGTATAAGCATGACACAGAATACACCTGCAGTGTGAAAGCCTTAATGCTTTTTTGTCACTAAGATTTGTAGTTTTTATTCATTTTCGATCTGAAAATACCATTATCAGCCTTTACCTGGATGTCATTTAGCAGGCATTGAGCTCAGCTTACCAGGTAGCACTGAGCATTGTTTTGTTTCTAGCCTGCAGTTATCTATAGGCAATATCATTCTCAAAGAATGAGTATGAAAATCTTCCCCTATAAATTTTTTTAACTTTTCAAAATTAAATCTTTCATTTTATGCCCAATTTCAATCTACCTTGCTAAACAGTCGACTTTGATTTGAGGTAGAAACAAAAATGTTATGTTTAGCTATATTATCGCTTTAATAGTATTGTTCATCAAATCACCTGCTTGCTTTAACCAGTTTATTTTATACCCTTTTCTTGATAATTGATTGTTTAGCCAGCATTTTACAATCCAAATTAAATCCCTGCTATTTGACAAAGTCCTCATTTTGCTGTCCTGTCTTCTGAATAAAGTAAATCATTTTAGTGTTCTGTTTGTTCCAGGATTCCAAAGCTTACTTTCACTTGCTAAGAGAGATTGCTCCAAAAGAAGATGTCATCATTGACTTCTCTGGATTTGGTGTAAGATAGTTTTATTATAGAACATGACAATGCTGAATGCAAATGTTTGTGATGTGCAATGGAAAAGTACTGTTGTAATGCCACAAAAAATGTAATAATGCCATTTTTCTTTTCACAGGAACCAAATGATTTGAAAAGAGCTAATTTCATGCTCCTAGAAGCAGACAAACTAGACTGTAGGCAGTTTGTGACTCCATCAGATGTGGTTTCTGGGAATCCAAAATTAAATATGGCTTTTGTCGCAAATCTTTTTAACTCTTACCCTGCTCTGAACAAAGTCAATGGTTTTGACATGGATCAAATAGAAGGTAACAGTTACAATGATAAATAGAAAATTAAAAACAGGGGGGGGATCTTATTAGTATTTGTAAAAATACATATGCTACATTAATTACATGAAAACCAAATAGCTCTGCTAATACAAACATGATGGACAACAGCTTACAAAGGTAGGAACATTAAATAATATTGTCCTCCTATATGAAATTTTGTCTGTGGTGTAAAGTGCACCATTTTAGAAATAGTTATCCAAACTCATTAAGAATTAACAAGAGCAAATCTAAACTATCATTAGCCTGAAAATTGTCTTGCAATAATAAAATTTTCACTTACACTCTGGGGGGAATTCAGGATTGTGCGAAGTGAGCTTCGAAGCCTTCAGCTCACTTCGCATTGACTGATATGCACTCACTGATGTCCTGCACGCGGACATCAGTGAGCGCTTTAAAGAGATTCCAGTCTCGGCGAGAACAAAAGAGTTGCCTCGCCGAGACTGGAATCCCTTTAACGCACTTGCTGATGTCCGTGTGCAGGACGTCAGTGAGCGCATATCAGTCAGTGTGAAGTGAGCCGAAGGCTTCGGAGCTCACTTCACACAATCCTGAATTACCCCCTCTATCTCACAGGCATCTGCTGAACCAAAAATAAGAGTGGTGCATGTCATGTCACATCCTGATCTCACATGACGCATCAGGAGTAGTCCTAAACTCCCAATGCACCCCTTAATTCTGTTGATTAAAATGATTTGGAGGTATTTGGCCTCCTTAAAAAAACATTTTTATTTCATTTTTCCTTAATGCTATTTCTAATAACATACAGAAGTTTTGATCCTTTCACTGAAAAATATGATTGTTTACAAGCATTTTATTAGTCTCTCACAGACTGAGGTATCTAATTTGTGGCTAACTATGAATCATAGATATCTCAGGTACCATATACCTTGGGTATTATCCAGTGAAATTACAGTTTTATACCATTTACTTTTTCAGGTGAAACCAATGAAGAGAGAACATTCCGAAATTGGATGAACTCTTTAGGAGTCTGCCCATATGTTAATCACTTATACAGGTAATCTGAAGCTTTGCAAAATACAGCTAATCTCTAGCACAATAAAATAATTCTTGTGCAAATATGTGATATTTATCTAACAAGAAAACTGTCAGTTGCATAAAATAAATTAAACATGTAGTTCTCGCTGTGGAATATTTGCAGTTTTGCCAGTGTAGAACAAATTATATAGTGAAAAATTTACTCCCCTTCTGAAATTAATAGTGAAAATTTCATAACATTTAAAAGATTTAATACAGCAACTCTTACTCTTAAAATTAATATAAAATAGTAACAAAGCTTATAATACTGATGAAAGACACAAGCCCATTCAGGGGGTAATTCACCATAGTGTGAAGTGATGTCCGGATCCTTTGCCTCACTTCACACAGACTGTTATGCACTCGCTGATGTCCTGCACGCAGACATCAGCAAATGCTTTAAAGGGATTCCAGTCTCGGCGAGACCACTTGAGAACCCCTCAGTTCAACCTATTATCCTGCAATGTTGAAAGAAAGTTATTTTTTGAAAAACTACTACTTTGGAACCAAAGCACTGTATAAATGTAAACTTTTAAAAACATCTTCCAAATGTATAAACATTCTGCTGGTAATTTTTGGTATTTTCAGAAAGACTGCAAATCTACTGGTTCATTGTAAAGTTTTACCATAGTTCATACCTTAGGTTTACCTTATTAGAGGGAAGCGGTTTCAGACAGAACTTCTGGCTCACTCTTTTGAGTATCTTTCTATTGTTTTCTTTTCTGTTACTCCATGTAATAGCCTTAACTTTCATCAAGACAGCAGTGGCTACTATACAAGGAGAGTCAGCTCTTGTTGCAGTTGACATCACATAACTTAAAATTTTGCAGTAATCAATGCTGGTATGTGCAAAAAGCCCATGATGTCATAGGAGACCACAATAGTAGAAAGAAAATCCTCCTGACAGCTAGAAAATGAACAAAATATTTTTTTCTGGTATAGTACAGAAGTGTTTAAATGATTAGTTTATTTTTTAAGATGTAGGTATTTTCCAGGTATTAAAACATTATGTTGTTTTCCTACATTTTTCCCATTCAAACTGGGTAATACAGTTTTAAAACACCAATAACAAACCAGTGACTTGCATATAAAATGTATTTTTTATCCCTAGTAATATGTGTGATGCTCTAGTCATCTTCCAGCTGTATGACAGAGTCCGGATAACAGTTGACTGGGGTCGCGTTAACAAGCCTCCATTTTCTGCTCTAGGTGGAAACATGAAAAAGGTGTGTGCAAAACTCTTCTCCACATCTAACAACTTAACAGAATACATAAATTGTGTTGTAAAAATGATCCAAAAAGCATGTAATTCTATAGTTAGAGTTTGCTTCAGCTAAGGAGTCTGGTAGGGAACATTGTGTGGGTAATTCATAAGTGCAAACAGTTGCATAAATGTCCAAATTTGCATCTATTCGACACTTGTTCAACTTTGCTTTTTCATCTACTGTATCTCTGTGATGTGGCGAATTCACGGTCAATTTGACAACTCACTATGGTTGCACACAACATTTAGCTATTTACCAAGCTTTGGAGTCTATAAAAGTGGCAAATATCTCTTGGAAAACTACTGCAAATTCACCGGATTAACTTTTGCCAGATCAAAGTGGCAAAGTAGGGGGCTGATGGCAGGGCTCTGGTTTTGTGCAAGGTGACTTTACACTTAAAAGACAAATAAAGTATAGCAACCAAAAGACAACATGAAGTAGGAATACTGCCATAAGGAAAATAATGATAAAATTACTTGTAATGTTGGTAAGTTTAATATGGAACAAAAGTGGTGGTCAAAATGGGACAAAGTGGTGACATTCTCCTTCCTTATAATCAATTCTGCCTATTAGTAGCATTTATCTAAAAAAGACAGTTTTTCAATAGTTAATTCTGTATAAACAGTCTATTTCTATCAACATTGCTATTTCTACCTATTCACAAAGCTGTTCATTGCCAATTTTATTGCCAACAAATGTTTGTCTGCCTCAGACTGCCCATTATTTCCTATGGAGTTTGTCCTGTCATTTAACTACTGTGGAAAATGTTTTCCACTCAAAAAGGATATTGAAATGTATATGAAATGAAAGGTGGACCTAATAGAAAACACAATGCAAAGTGTGCAAATTTCATGATGTATTAGAATGGGGACATTTTTTTTACCTATCCTCTAGAAATGAGCAAAATGGAAAAATACAGGGAAATGAAAATAAACAGTGAAACAAACCAAAATAAATTTAAA
>WMED01001400.1:0-27793 GCA_019650415.1 Pipa parva
GATCACTACTACAGCCTCCTACTCCACACAGGTTGCTACTGCACCTGTACATTACAGTAGTCCTATTTTGTACAGGTTCTCCCTGGGTTTGAGACGTGTGATGTAGTTATTAAAGTGCAGGTTCCTTCGTTAGAGCACCGTGCGGTCTCCCAAAAATATATTCACAATAATGGAAGTGCATCAAGTACCCTATAAAGGGTTGCAGCACAGTTAACTGTCCATATCCATAATGATTTCTTTCAATGGGGAAACATTTTTATCCATCCTTTAGAAACGAGGGAAATTGAAAAGTACAGGGAAACAAAAACTGACAGTGAAATGGGGTGAAATCAATTGATATGGTCCAACTGGTCTTAGTAAATATGGCCCGATCCAAACAGTCTTGATCCATTGTAGTTGCTAATCCCTACAAAAAAAAACAAATCTTCATCTTTAGTACACGTGTAAAAAAAAAAAAAAAAAAAAATCTTAATCTTCAGTATAAGTCTTTGGGCAGTTCCCTGTCTGGTAGTATCCATGGGATCCTGCTCAGATATGGTAGCAGTTGATCAAGAAAAAAGATAGAGAAGCAAGGATTTTGTAGACAACATGGACCTTATTAGTTAGAAGAGTGGAGAAAAGGTAAGGGTAACTTTGATGCAAGTCTTTATAACTTCCATAGGAGTTCAGACACTATGCATTGGTCATATGATCAAGACGCAAGATATATATAATGTGTTTTGTATAGGTTACACTGATAAGTTATATCTTTAACCATGTGCTTACCTACTAATCTTATTTTAAATGTGTCCCAAACAAAGTCTGGTTCTTAAGCTCAAAACACTACAAATTTCTATATGCAAGAGATTATAGTTCTAGATTGAAGGTAACTTTAACTCTTTAACTCTTCCCACTGATAAAATACTCAGTCCTGCATGGTAACATTTATTTAAAACAAAAAACCTTAACACCCCCTTCTTTATTATGCCAAATAGTACAGCCCGGGACTCCATTTACCAGGGAAAAAGCCCCACTTTTTCAGATTAAACTGTATGGGGGAATTCACCATTGTGTGAAGTGAGCTCCGAATCCTTCGGCTCACTTCACACAGACTGCACGTGGACATCAGCGAACGCTTTAAAGGGATTCCATTCTTGGTGAAAGCACTCGATTCACTTCGCCAAAACTGGAATCCCTTTAAAGGACATCAGCGAGCGTATAACAGTCTGTGTGAAGTGAGGCAAAGGATCCGGACCTCACTTCGCACTATGGTGAATTCCCCCCATATATGTGATATAAATCTGACATTGACAATATATGACATATAGATAGTTTTCAGATGGCTTTAGAATAGTGAAAAAGACCCACAGGTCTTAGTATCACTCTAATAAATGATCACTTGTTGAACTTGTAAGGCTACATCCATCTCACATAGTACAAGTAGCGGGTCTAGCATAACTCACAAGACATATGTATATTAAGCATTGTTGCAAAAATATTGTTGGTTGAGAACTAAACAATATTGCCACATTAAAAAGAAAAAAAAGGAATTTTCTTTTTCGATTCTTATATTTTTTTTTTTAAATCTAAATCTACCTGAAATCGCTGCCTGGCCACACAAGCAGTTAATATTGCCTTTTATTTGACGCCGTATTATATAAATCTATGTGTACAGCTTCTATTTCAGGAGAACAACCCAGGAGTAAGATATGAATATCTCTTGCCAAAAGATACCAGCTTGGAAAATGAAATAGAATCTGTTTACACGTGGAGATATGGAAACTGGACCCATTGTAGCACAACTTGTGGAACTGGTAATTATAAGTTATTTTTATCTAAATCACTCGTAAATCTGTCTTTATAAATGGAATGGAAACATCTGGTAAAAGTCATTAAAGGGTTTGTATAATATTTGTCTAAAATAATAACAAGAAATGCTGTTTGAATCCACCACTAATTAAAATGAGAGCTCTTTATATTTTTGGCAGGATGATTCATTCAGAAATTATTTCAGAGCCCACGTCAGTTTTCTATCAGCAGGATATACATCATTACGATTTGGAGGGTGAGGGAGGAAAGGGCATCTTCAGACTTTGGGGTAGATGATTGTGTAGCATATGTACAATATGGTTTGTGCACTGGACACTTAAAGGGGTTATTCACTAAAGTGTGAATTGTTTCGTATAGGTGCGAATTCGCCAGATAAAGACAGTCGCAATAGACTGCTACTATAGCAGTTGCATCTTTACAATGAGATTATTGTCACAGTCGTGACTTTATTATGCAAAAATTGTCACAATCTTAACTTTAAAAAATTGTTGCGACTTTGCAATGGGTAAATTGTTGTGGATTTTTACTGTTTTGCCCAGTTCTCACCTAGCTATCCCCACCAGAAAAGCACCACCCTCTATGGCAATCTTTACAGTTTTTGGGTAACTCTCATCTCACAACCACTAACAGATCATGTTCCAGTGCAATTCATAATGAAGCCATAAGTCTTTCTATCTTGTCTTACATAAAATTACCAAATTATTGGGGTTCAATTATAAATGCAATGTCAGTTACTCAACTATTCTCAATTGGGCAATCCTAGTCTACTCTAGAACTCTATGACAAATTGGGGCTATAATGTACCAACAAGACTGATGTTGACTTTTGTATTGCATTGTATTGATTCATTTAAATAGTGCTGATATATTGCGCAGCACTTTACAGAGATTCATCATTCACTTCAGTCCCTGCCCCATGGAGCTTACAATCTAGTTTTCCCTATTCAGTCACACGCACAAATGTATGTTTTTGGAATGTGCGAGGAAACCGTAGTACCTAGAGGAGACCCATGTAGGTGAGAACATACAGATTCCATGCAGTTGAAGTCCAGGGTGGAATTGAACACAGAGCTTCAAGGCATTAGTGCTAATCACTGAGCCACTGCACTGACATTCTAGTTCCCCTACTCTGGGCAGAAGGGAAGGTTGGGAAATTAGGGGACCATAGCTGCCAGGTCATCTATATTTAGTTTAGTTTCTGATTAAATAAAAAATAAATAAGCAGAGTCACTACAAAAGTACAATAGCCTGTCTGACATGCCTCCCATCCTCTATTACCTCTAAGGGCCAGTCAGCTATTTACACCCCCATCTATGAGATGCTCACTTGACATTCTTTAGCCCTGTGTTGATAGGACTAATTGGTTGCTATGGGTTACTAGACTTCAGGTAAGAATTGCTGTATTTATGCATGTTATGTATTTGTAATTGACTAGGCAGCCTTAAATATGCTTCTTGGGAAAAGGAACTACTTATATAGTTCACTACTGCATATACAATACAATCCTTTATAATAAACTAGGAGAACAGCAAATAATCAAACCACTGCCAAATTATATTGGGTGACCAAACACATTTCTGCAAACAATGTGAACAATCAGCGGCAAGGTTACATGCAAATAAAGTTAATTTAACCCTTTCCTTGTATTACTACAAAACCTGAATGGAATTAGAATGTTGATTAGTAGAACAGATTACTTGTCTGTTTCTCCTGATTGAAGAACCTTATTCCACTGATTGCCTCAAGTTTTAATTTATCATCTATGGCTGGAAAGCAGAAATGGTTAAATGGCTGATTTGTCTTTTCAGCGTCACAATGACAAGTGAAGTGTCCTTTCTTTTTAACGGGAGCAGATTAAGATTTTTTTTTTTGAAGATCATATATTATTCTTCATTTCTTTTCTTTTCCGTAATCTTTCATTTTCCTGTTTTCATAAAAAGCTACATTTTTTTTAGCAGGTATTTCATAGGGGCGATTAACCCTCTGTCACATTGCTCGTTGTACAAGTCAAGCCATTTCATTCCAACACAGAAAACTATCATTTTGACAAATTGAGATGTGTCTACAGAAATGTTTAATTTCGAGAAAAGTATTTATGATTGAAAAATAAATGGATTTCCTTTAGAGCAAGCTGGCGTGATCTTGTGAAAAAAAATAAAAAAGTCTGATGTTTTCCGTCGGTTTCTTCAGTTACCTTGAAGCTGGGATTAGCAGTTTTACAGCTGTGAGTGGCAGGTTTCGCAGGGGAATTGCAGTCCTCATTGTATTACTGTTAGTTATGGGATTTGATAATGGCCATGCAGGGGTAAAAGACCATGCTAGTATAATGATAAAGGTAGGCTACAACTCCTACTTTGCTTTGTGGACCACCAGTAGGGTAATGCCTATAACTACCTAACTAGTAAAGTGGACGTTAAGATCTGTCCCCATTCCAACACCTCACAGGAGCCTCAACTTTAATGAAATTGCTTCAGATGTTTGGCTCAATCTACATTTCCAGTTTCTAATCACTAAGGGCAATAAAGTATATCAGTATCCTTCTTCTAGAATTCAAACCTTCCTTGCTCCAGTTTGATGTATGAATGACAATCCATATTCTCCTTAAGTTTATTTCTTCTAGGGATGATTCTTCAGAGGGAAAGGGGGAAATACCTACCAATCAGATTTTTATTTCCAGCGCTACCTCCTGCTCTGAGTATCTTGCTGATGTTTTCTGCTTTTGACAAGCATTGCAAATATCATCTTCACTTTCTGTTCCTGTGAGTTTTTGGAAAATATAGCAGCAGTAGAGTGTAGCACCGTGTTAGCCCGAAGAAGAGACCTAAGTTGTCTCAAAAGCTTGCATTTACAATCAGGTTTGTTTAACAACATGGCTGCTATTAGTAAAGATGAAAACAGACAGAAAGCAAAACAATTCATTAAATCATGAATAGACACATTGTACACTTGGACAGTAAACGTTGTTATACTCTGTGGTTAGGTGATTGGGATACTCTCTAGACTCCTAAGCTGGCTAACCTCAGTTTTGAACTGTTTTCTACAGTAACTGGTCCTTAAGTAGAATGCCATAAGTATTTTTCTTTTATTTTTGCATTCTGAAAGGAACAAACTGATTCTATGTCTATGTTCTCAGAACTGAAAGTAGTTAGTACTGAGCTTTTTTATAGCTACTCTAGGTCATTTAATAATTCCCATCATTATAGTTCTCTTTTTACCTACTGTAATGTCTATATTTGTCTTCAGTTCTTTGGTTAGTGAATGGTTCTCTGCCACCATAAAGTGAAGTTTACAAGTAAGGTCCCCAGATGGATAATCTAGTCAGGACACAACTGATATATAGTAATCTTTGGGGATATGTTTGTCAGTGCGACTCTGGCTGGGCTAGTAGAAGAAGATGTAAGAGTATAGAATTTCTTGGAGAGATTCTTTGCCAAGGGGACCTGAGACACAGAGTCTTTCAGCAGTCAGGGTGGGTAGAAGCATGAAATCAACAGGAAGTAGCAAGAGGTAGCTACAAAATGGTGGCCAGAGGTAACCCCTCAATGCTATGAACACCAAGAATTCAGTGGAAGGATCCCCACAAATATACCCAAATGCTATAACTTTAACCTAGCTTTGTTGTTCCAGTATCAAGGGTAACTGTACTGAAGCTACAAGTTCCACAGAAGATTATAGGAATTAATTTCTCATGACAATGTAAGCTAAAATGGGAAACATCAGACTCATACTATGAGGGGCTTTCTTCATGATATGCAACACCTCAAAATGGAAAATGGAACCCTTAATAAACTAACAAGAACCATTTCTTACGCAAGTGAAATAACCAGCCATGCAATAACTATTTTTTAATTATTTTTTTGATGGCAGTCAGGTAATGTAGTTACCATTAGCTCACTGCTGTGATATACTGTATGTATATATATATATATATATATATATATATATATATATATGAATATGACTTAAATTTTGTTTTCATTTCTCCAGTCTAAACTACATCATTCCTATTTACAGTATATTCATCCCATAACGGTATAATTATCTATTATTTCTGTTAAACCCATAGCTACGAAAGTTTGAAGACAGTCTGAACACACTTCAGCCATCAAAGCAACAGTTGTATAGCTTCCTTTCTGATAAATAAATTCTGGCACTGTCTGAGTCACTATGGTGATTCACACATAATTGGCTTAAGAATGGAAGCAGGTGATACATTTCAGTAAATTAGGGCATTTTAAAATTATAGACAGCAGAGGAAAGTCAATGACGTGGGTGCTCCTGTTATTGTAATTTGCCTATTTACATATTTAAAATGTGAACTTCACTGGACCTCAAACAATTCTCTTAAAACTCCACTTGCTTTGTTTTTCAGTAACACTTACAAAGCCATCATCTATCCGAAGCCCTGATGGGAATTTTGTGAATACGGGTTTACCCAATGTCACAGCACTGTTAAGCAATTCTGAAAGTGCAGCAGTCCTGTAATCGTAACAATATGTGAGCCTTCACAATTATTAAAACTGGAGATCATCACTAGAGTAGAAGCTTTTCCAGCACAGGATAAACTGCTTAGGGTTCTGCTAAGAATTATATCAAAACAAAAAGCCATTTCAAAAGAAGCAAACTTTTTAAGGCAATTCATCAACAGGGGAAAATTTTACAGAGGTCTAGTAACCTATAGCAATCAATCAGAGGTTGTCTTCTTTTTCTTGCTTTCTTATTCTAGAGACTACTGATTGGTTGCTATAGGTTACTAGACCCCTGTGAACAATTGCCCCGTTTGATGAATTCTGCTAAAAATGTACAAATGAAACAAAACAAAGCTTTATTTTAAAAAATACATAAATAATAACTATAAATAGGGTATAATAATAATAAAACTGTACATATATGGCAAATAAAAGGACAGAACAATGCTGTTTGTTAGTTAAACAACCATATAGAATGTTGACCATGAAAAAGATACACATAGAAAAATTAAATAGAAACTGGAAAATAAACTGGTTGGGGAAGTTCATGTTTCCCAATTACAATAAAACAAACTATTTGTGAGGATTTAGCTAGACAGTTAAAAAAATAGTGTAACTCAAGCTCACACAATAATTAACATATTTCAAAAATTCTAACAATAACAGCCTCAGTTGGGGACAAATAATAGAATGAAACCCAGCAGACAGGATATAGCAAAGCATCACATGACATGACATTATACTGATTAATACCATGGTTGAACAATGTTGAACAGATCAGGCAGTACATGCAGTACATGCATAGTCTTCATTAGGCAGACCTCAGAGCAAGCTGAGACCTAGATGTCCAACAGTGCTCTGGCTGCCCCTTCACTTACTGGAAGTGGTTTTGCCACCAAAAATCCTCACTAAGCTAGTGTGAGCCTATAGAACTTTTGCTCACCTGCAGATAAACTGATCACTAGGGCAATCTAATTCATCTCCAGGAGACCTCTTTTCCTATATGGTACCACCAGCTTTCATAAGGTTGCCATTGGTCTTAAAGTGTATACTGTACTTAGGGTCTCCACCCAGGTACACTTACACCTCCCTTCATCAGGTGTATGAACAGGATTGTTTGATAGGGTTATGCCTTCCTTCATCAGGTGTAAGAACAGGGTTGTTTATTTTTCTTACAAAATAAAAATAGTACAATGACAAGGTAAACATAAGTAAAAATGTAGACCATTCCTCAAAGAACAATGTTATCATGGCACAAATAAATGTGAGTGGGGCATCCTACTGGTGAGTCCCCATTTATGTCACCAAACTGGTTTCTTCAGAGGTAAATACATACACAAATGTACTTGATGAAATTCTCCATAAGTAGCTCTAATTAATCTAACTGTTCCCTTCAATTAAAAAATAGACCAACTATGTGTAAACATAACCTGTCATTAGACAAATCCTGATTTCATCTGTAGGTTTCCTTACCTCCCATGGTGCATAGTGTGTCCTGTTTGCCTGAAGGTAGAACACAAGCTTTTTTTCTTGTGTCCCTAACAAATGGTAACAAATTGTATTCTGTGAATATTCTATCTATTTCTAGGTCACCCTAAATCATGCTGTCACTTAGTCGTAGTCACCATTGTCACTTTTGAATGGTCACCTTCCACAACACTGGAGCCCTGTCATTAACCCTCAATTCCCCAGTCTGAAGTGGTGAAGTCAAGCAGGTGAATTTGGAACTGTTCATCTAGTCCCATTCACACCTTTGCACCACTCCTCTGCTTAGTCAATGGTAGAAGTACCTGTGCATGCCCATGCAAATTGCTGCAAAGAACTCCATAAGATCACGCGACTAATGTAGGCACCCAAATTGGTTGCATAGTCAAAACTTGGCAGAGTCAAAGTTTCCCCAAGAAGCCCACCCATGTGGCAATTGCAGGCACAGGAGACTGGAGCAATATAAAAACACAGAAGATGTAGAGGTCTGGATCAGACTGGACCCAACAGCAGAAGCAGGAGTTTGACGCAGACAGAAATCTCTAAAAAGCAGGAAATACAGGAAGAGCTGACAAGCAGCAAGTCAAGATTGGCTGCAGAAGATTAGAGCTCTAGAATTAATACACTATCAGAAACGGCCTAGCTCAGGCAATTGGGGCAAGTGTGAATTCATGACAATTTGACACTTCAGTTTCGCATATTTAGGAAAGAGAACTATTTTCTATTTGGCAGATTTACTTACAGTTTGCAAGATTATACTGATTGGAAACTGTGCATTAACACAGGCATTAAGTGCATTCTGGAAGTTTCATTTTGATCAAATTTCATTCTCTTTTGATAGGAAAAAAAAATAATCAAAATGAAGTGAAAAAATTGGCCATAATAGCATTTAACAATTAGTTGTCTCTGCGATAACCCTTATATACTTTGTACTGTCTTGCTGATCCCAGAATCAAGATATACTGGACCAACAAAATGGCTCAGCAAAACACTGAAAGAATTCTGAAGGTACTTAAATACACCAACATTTAACTCTCCCATTGTGCAGCAGTGTAGCCCAATGGTTGTAAACTTACCTTTAAGCACTCTTGGCACATGACAGCCCCAGAATCTAGAAAGTGAACTCTTTTAATTAGAACACAATCCACAAGCTGGAAGGCATTTATAAAGTATATTCAAGTTCCGGAATAATTTACAGATAAAGGGAAAAGCAAATATGTCCATGGCAGATGCACTAAAGTACTATTTTGTAGTAAAATATTATCAAGGTCAGCGTATGCACTCTGAAATATTTGTGTGAACAGACTTTGTACATGGTCATTGGGGGACTGACCCATCTCTTGCCATAACTGGATAATTACTCCAGATTCTCCATTGACATTAACCAACACTTCTTAATGTAAATCCTAAATTCCTAGCACAGTTGCCCAGGTGCCAGGGGAGCAGCTGATTAGCAGTGCTGTGGTGTGATTTAGTAGTGTACTGTTGCTAGGCAGCATTGTATTACAGTAGTCACCAGCTAAAAGGAGTGGCTTGGTCTCCTGGAAGCACAGACTAGTCACAACTAACACAGTAGTTCCACCAGCAGACTGAATAAAATAATGTGCAAAGGGGAATTCCGAGGGAGATACATTTACTTTATGATATGCTGCACCTTGGAACTTCTACAGAAGCTTCTCATCACAGTAGGCTTGAATGCCAATGTTTGGATAACACATTAATAAATGATCAAAACATAAGGCAACTCAAAGTTTAAGGGGAACAATCTCCTTTCCGAGGGTTAACTCCACAATATTTGATAGACCTAAGCACAATATACCTTTGCTGAAGTTTTTATTATAAAGTTCTTATTCCTGTTGGAAGCATTATTAACAGGACCCCACTTCCTGTTGTAGGATATTGATGAAAAGTAACCACAAAGCTTGTAGAGGGAAGACCTTTTATTAATAGAGAATGAACAGTTTGCTTCTCCTGAAGTCAATACCCAAAGACATTTATATTACAAAAGGTATCACCGCTGAACATTGCTTTCCATGGCTTGTTGCATGCTGCTCCTCTTTTATAAATGGGCACAATAGAACGTAGATTAATGATCTGATAGCAATTCAATATCTTACAGAAATTCAGGGCCAAACATCCCCAAAAAAATGAAAGATTAAAAAAAAACATGAATGAATTTGAATGATAAAATTATATTTGATGTGAATATTTTATTTCATTCCATCCTGTTTTCTTATTTTCTTTTTATTAAAAAAGTACTCATGTCACTTGACTAATACGCTTGATTTATTTCACAGGAGTTCAGCGGCAGATTGCCAGATGTGTGGACAAAAACAAAGGGGTAGTGAAAAATATATTTTGCAATCCGACCCCACAACCTGCACCCAGACAGAAAAAGTGTAATACCCAGGACTGCCCTCCCAGGTGAGTCACAGCAGCATCTGTGAGACTCTGTATTTTGATGATTATGTCCCTTAGTCTTTTTTCAATCAGAGGTTCTTCAAACAGGAACCGTTTATTCACAGCACACCAAACAGGAACCGTTTATTCACAGCACACCAAACAGGAACCGTTTATTCACAGCACACCAAACAGGAACCGTTTATTCACAGCACACCAAACAGGAACCGTTTATTCACAGCACACCAAACAGGAACCGTTTATTCACAGCACACCAAACAGGAACCGTTTATTCACAGCACACCAAACAGGAACCGTTTATTCCCAGCACACCAAACAGGAATCGTTTATTCACAGCACACCAAACAGGAACACATTTGAAACTTAGAGTACATTATCCATCTTAAGGACATAGAACATACTTTGGTGCTTAGTTACCCTCTGTTAGCAACAAGAGTCAGGAACAGGTCTTACCCTCTCTGGGTTGTGCACAGGTACCCCACTCCTTGGGAAGTTTAGAGGAATTCCTTGCTCAGTGTCTGAGAAAAAACCAGCCTGAGAGATTCCCACTCCAGGTTACTCTAACAGCCTCTAGACCTAGTAAACTGCCACCCTAAGCACTGCCACTGAAACCCTGCTCTAGGTGCTTGATCTTCCATCCAATACACATGGGTATCGTTAAGTCCACTGCACTCCTTGTTGGGGAAGCTGCCCTACTGTAGCTAGGGCCAACTCTCACTTCTGAAGTGATCCCTTACTGGGCTCTGCTAACTTCTTAAGTCTTAGAACCACCTCCTAGAGTTCTGGTGGAGGTTCTGGAGCCAAAGACCCTTGAACTTCCTGATCAGTACCTTTTATGACCTGAGTGTTAATATTTGTTGCAGTATTTTTTGTTGCATGACTTTTGGTCCTGGTTTGTGATAGACCTATGCAACCAGAAAGAGTGCTTTTGTCCAACTTAGAGAGATGCAGGAAGTGGTAGGTATAAGGGATAGTGTAGCCAAGTTAATAATATTTCCCCTGAAGTGCTTGAGTGTGCCTGAAGAACTTTTGCTCTAGAACCTAGTCTTGCCACACTAATAAAATGGCTGGGGAGCATTCTTGTAATGTTACATGATAGTGCTGATGACAGATATAATGTAAAGATATGTAATGGCAACTGAAAGCTAAATGAGGTCCTGTTCTAATATATTTCATTGCTAAGTTGTAGATTAAAGGAACTCTAAACCCTCTAAATTAATATGTATAAGATACATGTTTAT
Source organism: Pipa parva (assembly GCA_019650415.1). Lineage (NCBI taxonomy): Eukaryota > Metazoa > Chordata > Amphibia > Anura > Pipidae > Pipa > Pipa parva. The sequence continues at coordinate 11,425 of WMED01001400.1, forward strand.
GTCATGTTATCCATATGAAGTTCACAAAGCATGTGAGTATTTATATTATTGTATATTATATTTGATTAATTTATATAACTCTGATATATTACGCAGTGCATTACAGAGATTCATCATTCACTTTAGTCCCTACCCGTGGAGCTTACAATCTAGTTTGCCTATTCAGTCAGACACAAAGATGTATGCTTTTGGATTGTGGGAGGAAACCGGAAGTCCTCGGAGGAAACCCACATGCAAACTCCATGGAGATGAAGTCCAGGGTGGAATTGAACCCAAAATCCTGAACTGCAAGGCAGCAGTGCTAATCTATGAGCCATTGCACTGCCCATAATAGAAAACTATGACTGCCAAATCTTACTTTTAAAACTAAACTATAAATTTCCATTCTGACTGGCCAATTCATAATTTGTTCAGATACTGTACATGCTGAAGACAGCAAGTCCTACAGTATGAAAACATGCAATCTGCAACATTATTCAAACAATTGTGATAGCAAATGACAATCTAGCACATTGATTGTTGGTATCTAATAAAATATTTACTTGCTATCCAGGATCTTTTATTTTATTAGACCTATGGGTGAAATGTATTAAACTCGGAAAATCCGTTTGCGCTTTTCCGAGTTTAATAACTCGGGAAAATGCTTTGAAGTTTCTCCTGGTAAGTATCAAGAGATTTGACTCATGTGATACTTGCCGTGACAAACTTTTTTAAATTTAATATATCCATAGAAAGGTAGCTATATTTTATGGCTACCTTTCATGGATATATATAATTAAAGTTTCTACAGGTAAGTATTGCATGATGCAAATCTCGCGATATTTACCTGGAGAATCTTCAAAGCATTCTCCCGATTAAACTCAAAAAAGCCGAAAAGGCTTTTTCGTGTTTAATAAATTTCGCCTGCTAGCTAGTTCCCTTTCTGCATGAGAGACTTATATACCAATGATACTGCTTTCTTTCTCACAGCATCATCCTAGTGGGTGTCCTCCAAGCAGGTTCTTCATAGCTTACATGTTGGAGTCCCTAATTGAACACAGAGGCATAAGATACCAGTACTCTGATGTTCCTAACTTCGGTTTTATAATGTCATTCTTTAATAACATGGTATGACCTAATTCATACCTACTGGATTGACCCCCTCACAGAATACTAAGGGCCTTATTGACTAAAGGCTGAATAGTTGTGTAAATGTCTAAATTTGCATTTACTTGCCACTTTCCCATGTGATTTTTGATCAAACTCTGTGGTGTGGCATATACACAACCAATTCAGGCGACTACGACAGTCGTGATCTTATGGAGCACTTTGCATCATTTTGTGAGCACATACACAGGTGTTTCTACTGTTGACTAAGCAGAGAAGTGTGTCAAAGGAGTGAATGCGACTAGGTGAACCACTCCAAATTCACCCAGTTGACTTTGCCACCTCAGTCTGGTGAATTTGAGGGCTGATGACAGGTCTCTGCATTCTACTTCTATCTGACTGACTACATCACACAATGCATCTGACAGCAATCAACAAGTCTATTTACAGCTTAGTCAATAATGAGACATGTATTTGCGATTATTTTGTAGATATGACCCGCATTGTAGTGAGGTGAGCCTCAAAGTAACAACTGTGATATCAAAGAGCTTCTCTTTCTGTGTTCATTTCAGTCTGAACATGTGCTTGTAGGCCTTACATAGCCTTCGGGAAAACAGTTACTTACATCACAGCCCAAGTGAGGGATTCCCATAGGGTAATAGCTTCTTTAGAATAAACAAACACCAGGGGAACTAGCAAATACCAACAAATAGAGAAAAATTATGAAAAAAATTCAACATCAGTGATGAAAAGTGAAGAATTAGAACCTGCCTGGTCAGTGTCTGACTGGCCACCACACTGGTCTCAGTGTGGCCCTCCTGCAGTTTAAGACTGCACCATGATGGCATGTTTATAAGGGTAATGTAAAACAGGTAGGGGTTTGGAAACAACAGTGATAGGAAACAAGAAAATCATATGGACTGAGGACGGGAATTAAGAGACAATATGCATTTGATGTCTTGTTCCTGGTCGGTCCCAATATACAAATCCTACACTGACTCCAACCTGGTAGCCCATTCCTTTTTCTTTCATAATTCATTAGGCAACACACAGATGAAATATAACAGGGTCTACATATAGAAACTTCATGCTGTATACCAAAATAAGAAATATTTTTCAAATTGCCAAGGCACCAATGTCAATTTCAACTTATTGTTTATTTATTGAGTTCTGCTATAGATCTGATGAGAAAACATGTATTTTTAGAGATGGCTAACGTAAACAATATCATCTATTGCTGTAGGATACAGGCGACCGTTACAAATGCTCAACTACATCATATAATATGCTAAAGTAAATAACAGTTTCTAGAGGGTGATTGAAGAAACTATTGGAATGCTATTTTTGAATCTGGCAATTAACCCAAGAAAATTGCTCTAAGTTCAATTTAAATTCCCTTAAAGGCTTATTTGTGGATCAAAAGTAGGTATGTGTATTTCATTTGGAAAAAAAAAAAATCTACAGATGAATTTAAATTAAATTAAGACAGTAAAAGGTCGTCATGGTAATCCATGAATAAAAAAGGTTTTTCAATATAGCTTATCATGTTTCAAAGCCTTTCAAGATTTTTGAAAACCTCAAATCCACTTAGAAAGAAAGCACAATATAGTTTTATCTGCCATATATTCTATAGAAATGGCACATATTTATGAACCTTTTCTTTGCTCTTTCCCTGTTGTTTTAACAAGCTGATAAAGGGGGGAATTCACCATTCAGCGAAGTGAGCTCTGAATCCTTCGCCTCACTTCACAAATGGTATTATGCGCTCGCTGATGTCCTCCTGCACGCGGACATTAGTGAGCGCTTTAAAGGTATTCGAGTCTCGGCGAGGAAACTCTTTTGCTCTCGCCGAGACTGGAATCCCTTTAATGCGCTCGCTGATGTCCATGTGCAGGAGGACATCAGCGAGCGCATAATACCATTTGCGAAGTGAGCCGAAGTATTCGGAGCTCACTTCGCAGAATGATGAATTTCCCTCAAAGAATAAAAATGATTCATGACACAGTAAAAGTGTTCAATAGACTGTATTTGAAAAGGAACCCTTCTTCTGCTTGACTAGTATTCACTGGATCTCTGCTTCTCTGCTTACTCTATGGGGGGAATTCACCATTCAGCAAAGTGAGCTCCGAAGCCTTCTGCTCACTTTGCAAATGGTATTATGCGCATGCTGATGTCCTGCACGCGGACATCAACATGCGCATTAAAGGGATTCCCGTTTCGGTGAGACCAAAAGAGTTGCCTCGCCAAGACAGGAATCCCTTTAATGCACATGCTGATGTCCGCGCGCAGGACATCAGCATGCGCATAATACCATTTGTGAAGTGAGCTGAAGGCTTCGGAGCTCACTTCGCTGAATGGTGAATTCCCCCCATATATATATATCAAATTTTAAATGTAAAAACTTTGAATGACTCCTTTATCTGATTCATAATTTTGTTTTTTCATCAATACACTTTCCTTTAAATAAACCGTGAAGTCTTGCCTATTGTGTGTGTAAAGCTATAGGTATTAATGAACTACTAACTGCATGCCCTCAAGAACTCTAGTAAGGAGTGGTACTGTTAAGCTTACATATACATTTTCCATACTTCCAGGGATGCAACCATAAGGTTTAAATAATTAGATCCCAAGTTGGAGATGTTTTTTTTTTTTTTGAATGCCAGAAGCATAATCAACTTTAACATACAGTATTAAATAAGTCCACGTTCTGAAGTGAGCTCAGCAACAGGAACTGCCTTTTCTTTGCCCTGTGGTTTTTCCAATACGACTTGAGGATATGATCTGGTCTCTAAGCAAAGAGCATTAGCATAATTTTCAGTACTTGATTAAAGGTTGTCTCAAAATGAACAAGATTTATTTTTAAGGTTAATTGTGCATGAATTACTATTATTTTTTATTTTAAAGAACCTAGAAATTACTAGAAAAATTAAATAAAAGGGTTTCAATAGTAGCCAACCTATCCCTTGTAAGATTTAAAGAGACTGATTCTTTATAGAGTGATTTCAGTTTGCATTGATGTGGAAAGACTGATGCATATTCACATCTACTAATTCTCCACATTATCTTGGCAATGAATGCTTCTCAGCTCATAGTGAGACATTTTCAGCCAATAAATTCAACCAAAACAGTTATAGACATGTTAATTATACAATCCAACAATACAGTTATAATACAGACAAGGGAAGTGCATAACAAAGAACAAGTGAAGTAAATTACAAGCATATAATCATGAAAATCCAAGTGCCAGGCCATGGTTGAGACAAGAGGATGGAGGTCCCTGCCCCATAGAGCTTACAATCTAAATAGGAGGAAGACTTACATAAACAGATAGGAGGGTGACAAGTGCAGTAGCATAAAGTGACAGTTCATTTGGCTATAGGTGCCAGTTAAATAAGAAAATAAATTAAGAAATATAAATTTTGAATAAATATTTGCATAAATATAAAATACAGACATGAAAACAAGTGCTAGTGCTCCAAAATGTAAGATTTTACCTTGGACTTGAAGATATTGATGGATTGCTTTGAGGGGTATAGAATTCACAAAATAAGGGGTAGGAAGAGAGAAGGGTTTAAGATGAGAATGGGCAGTCTTGGTGAGAGGTCCTGAAGAAGGTTGCTTTGTGAAGAGTGTAGTTGAAGGCTAGGTGCTTACAAGCATACAAGGGAAGATATGTAGGGAGCGGCAGCAAACCGAAGCGCTTTGAATGTCAAAAGTATGACACTGTAAATAATACGTTTATTAACTGGAAGCCAAAGAGCAGACAGGATTTGGGAGGGAGACTTCTGGGGAGAGAGGGAGATTATTCTAGTAGCAGACTTCTTATATTAATGCCAACATACTATCAATAGGCAGGATTGATCATAAGAAAGGAAAATGTTATCAATTTGTCATATTTTGATCACTGCTACTGTTGCCATATGAAAGTCACCTAAATTACAATTATTTACATCCCATTCAAAACTATACATTTCTTGTTCATCTTGCCATATTGTTGCTATATTTTCTTTGTGTTTTAAGTGTACAGTCCCTTATACAAAAATAAAACCCTGCCATCAGTCCCCTACTTCAATCTGGAGAAGTCAGTCAGTGGAATTGGCAGAATATGCCTTGGCGGATTTCTACTTCTACATATTAAAGGAGAACTAAAGGGTTGTAAATCAAGAGGTGGTTCTTAAGAGGATGTTACAATACTTACAAATCTCAATCTTGCAGTGCTGGTTCCTGCTTCAAGTTACAGATAATCTTCTTTTTGTCAGTTCCCGCATCACAATCCCTTTCCGGTTCACACCTCCTCTACAACATCGCTGATGTGAACAAGTGCAGAAGCAGAATTAGGTCAGAATTCTGCTTCTGCACTTGCTTCATTGGTTATAGCGAAAAGGAAGCAGGAAGTGAAGATGATCCCAGTGCTGGGACTGAAGAAAAGAAGATTGTCTGTGACTTGAAGCAGGAGGAACCTCTGGAAAAAAGATCCAGATCATCACATATTATAAACCCTCCCTTCTTATTTCTTATGAACCAGACTTATGGAATGATTTCTCCTTTAAAAGTCACATGAAAGATTCATTCCCTGTATAACTCCACCTGTGTTGAGCATCTTGTTTTTGTTATGTCTTAAGGAAAGGTTCTTGTTAGCATTCCGGTGACATTTCCTCTTGAATGGACTTTGAAAATGTGTGGAACATCTATGAACATGAACTAGGAATTGTCTATCATTGAAAACAATGTAAAAAAATAATTGTTATAATTTATGTGACTATTTCTAAAGTGACAATTGTAACCACCAAAAAAACAACAACAAAATAGTGACATTGTTCTTTCTTATATTAATATATGCATGTTCCTTGTATGTAGAAGTAAATATAGAAAGAGATTTAGTTTTTCCTTTTAATATCCAAAGCTGATCATAGTGTTATACTTCCCATATCTTAATCAATAAGCAACATTCTGACTCCAGTGCATCTGTCTCATTTAGTATGTAGTACAATACTGCTACCAGGCTTCATTATCACCACAGTGAAATAATAGAGAGTCATAAAGGAGGTAACAAATGTGAGGTAATTAGGTCCCAGGTTGGAGTTGTTTTTTTTTTCTGTATGTCAGTTAAGCATAATCAGCTTTAACATATTGAATCATCTGAAGGCCATATGCTAAAGGGAGCTTACTAACAGGAACTGCCTTGTCTTGTGTATTCCAGTACACAATGAGGATATGATCTGGTTTTAATCTTGTTCTGTAAGCAAGAGCATTAGCAACATTGTCAGTATTCCTTTAGATGTTGTCTCAAACCAAATGGTTTTTCTGTTAATGTGAACTGAAAGCCTTCAAGTTACTTACAGCAGTGCATGGCAGCAAATGCTATTCATTTATTAATTACTGCTCTTTTACAGATTATTATGAGTTATACAGAACATGGAACTCTCAGTTGTTTTTTTAGTATCATTATAAATTACAGAAGTTGGGGTGCATTATCCTTTATAAAACACACTGCTGTTTTGGCAAATAAAACACCTTTACACCTTGAAACCTATTCTTTTGGTGAAACTTTTGAACTCGGAAAGAGTTTACCTAGTGAAATCTCGCATTGTTCTCGTGAGATTTTTTTTTCCAGTTTTCGAGATTGAGTTTTTCTATCTCGATTTTTCAAACATTTTTTTTTTTTTTGATGGAAAGTGTAGCCATACTTTACATTAGTAGCACAGCTACCTTTCCATCAAAAATGTTGAAAAATAGAGATCGGAAAACTCGATCTCAAAAACTCAAAAAAATCTCACGAGAACAATGCGAGATTTCACTCCTTAAGCTTGGAAAGACCAAGAGAGGTCTTTACGAGTTTAATAAATTTCACCCAATTTGACTTGATCACTCTTGTCTTAACCAATTTTCCTGATTTCTTGTGCCATTGTATCAGCAAAATTCTTTAGCTTAAGACTGTAGCATTACCCTGTAGCTTACCCTTTTGCATCACCTTGTAGCTTGTTCAATAAGACTACAATTTCCATGATGCCATGTTATCCACATATTAATGGTAGAAAACGAACTGATCGTCATTTCTTTATATCTTGCAATATACTGTATTTATTCACAAGATATAATGAGTTATATACAGCCAACTTACTTAACTCCACCTTTCATCTTTTTATCACAGACAATCTTTCAGAGCCTTATAGTAATATTTCAGAATTTGCATAACTGCAAATCTTATAATCCTCTGTCAAACATTTACTGACTGAAAGGATTCAGTGGTAGTTAGGAAGAGTGACTTGGAGAAGATGAAACATCAAGATGTTTCAAAATAATGTTTTTAAATAAGAAAGTTGCGCAACAGTTTATTTCAGTTATAAATTCATGATTCTGATGTCACAACTACTCATTTAGAAGGTTGTAATTTACTGGAGGTTCCATGAACTTCCTGTGTGTACTGTGCATTTTAGTATTTTAATCACCAGGATAAACATTTAGTTAAGTAACAATGGTTTAAAAAAAAAGAACCACTTCAATCCTGAAAAAAGTTCTAAACCTTATTTGTAATTATACAGAGGATGATCTACCTAGTTTTTTCTTTACAAATCCAGTCTGGTTCTAAATAATGACTGAGATACACACTAATTGTCTCAACAAAAATTGGAATTCTAAGAAACATTATAAGATTCTTTCTTGTACACAAGGACATTAATGTTTTAATCATTTTTGTAAAAGGTTGTATTAATGTGAAAAAAAATCCATTACACGGGCTGAAAGATTTCCAATAAATCAGAGCAGTACATTGTACCGCTTATTTTTATAATTAGAAGTGTTATAAAACCCAATGGTTATATAGTGTCTGAAAGAGGAAAGGCATGTCTAAATCAACAAAATAGATGCCATGTACTGTTAGGGAACAACGTGATGCTGTAGCTCATAACTTATTAATGATGAATCAGATCTCGGGGCTTTAAAGAAGAACTAAAGTTAAAGAAAGAGATATTAAAAACTTACCTTATATTAAATTCCACCATTGCAGTCACAGCTTCATCTGGACTGTAATTTGTCTTCACCGAGGCAGAGTTCATAGCGCTTCGGCTGACACAGGAGCCAGTGCTAAGCTCTGCCCACTTATTGAATCGGTGGTCCAAATGGGTTTTGACATCATCACATTCATTGCGGGGCCAATGAGAATGCTCTCCTCAATGAATGTAGTGACGCAGAAACCCATTTGGACCACCGATTCGATAAGTGGGCGGAGCTTCTCGCTGGCTCCTGTGTCAACCAAAGCACTGTGAGCTCTGCCTCGGTGAAGACAAATTACAGATGAAGCTGTGACTGCATCGGTGAAACAATATAAAGTAAGTTTTAATATCTCTCTCTCTTTTTTTAAATTTTTTTTATTTATTTAAGTTCTTGTTTAAGTTATTGTGTTCTCATCTATCAGACCTGTGAAATTAATAAGGAATTAAGCCAAGATGTAGTTCTTCCTTAATTCTGCTGATTTAAATGTGTGGGAACAAATGAATGTGTGTATGAGAAGCTAAATAAATAAATATAGAGTGCAGCACTTGGAATAATATAATATCTCAAATACAGGAAAAAAAGATTGTCCCCCTACAATGAATACATCAAATTTATCATCTTTACAAAAACATACAATACATACTAAACATACGATCTAAAACAATATAAAAACATATCAAATTTATCATAGAAAGAAAGGAGGGGGGGGGGTAAAAAAATTCCCTTCTTTAATATCTGTTAATCGTCTCCATATTGTAGCCATTTAAAATAGAATACATGATTGAAACCTGATGAAATTGGGTTACACCGCATAGTTCTAGGGTTACAAGCAGTAGCTGATAGTTTGTTTCAACATTTTATCTTGCAGAAGCAAAATTAATCTGAAGCTATACTTAGTGCATATCTGTGTCTAGGTCAGTTGCCTGGTTGTGATAGGGATTTTGTTGAACTGTTATTTTGCGGTTTTTAAGAAAGTCAATGACGTGGGTATATCAAAGATAGTTATATTTATATCTTATGCCTATTATCAATTGACAGTATCATAGGAGATCTCAGAAAGAGTAAATTCAATATATATCTTGATATTTTATCCCTAGTAACTAGGTTACATGTGGGACTTATTTAATTAGGTCATTGTGTACTCATACTCCCACAGATTATATAAACCAGCAGATTTAAAAACAGCCATTTATGTATTTCCTTAATAAAGGCTAGCTTAAAATGCACCTGTCTCCTCAAAACTAATACTCATTTAGGATGTATTAATGAAATAAATGTTTTTGTAAATATATATGTATTTTAAAAAATGTACTTTTATACAGCGTTTTTCTCTGTAATCTTTCCTGTCAGCCTGACTTTTCTTTCCCGAGTCAGGTTTTGTGGGGCTAAATAATATTGACATTATAGCTCCTCCAATCAGATATCTGCTAGATCAAAATTTAAGGGATCTGATTGGAGGAGCTATAATGGCAATCATCATTTAGCCCCGCCCAACTCTGTAAAGAAAAGTCAAGCTGAGGAGATAGGCTGACTCGGCCTGTAACCTCTGTCATGCGTGTCATAGCTTAGCTTTCACTGCCCTAGGACCAACAAATGATCTTATTCATTAAAGTAAGAACTTGTCTCTTAAAGTGAATTCATGTCATTTCAGGTCACCATGTTCTAATAGTTGCTAATTCTAAAACTAAGCATCATGAATTAACCCCATTGTAGAGTTTACTGAATATGCGAAGATCAGAAAGTGGTGAATAAATGTAAATTTGGACTTTTACGCGACTGTTAAGACTTTCATAAACAAGCTCCTTTAAGAGTTATTTGCTTTTTGTATAGGTTTAGCCTAAACTTTAGGCCCTAAAGGACCTGTGTCTTTTTTTAAAACTTACCACCATGTAACCCTGTCTGTCTAATATGCTCAAATCAACTGCACTATGAGCATAATTAGTAGACAGGGAGGTACATTTTCGGAACCTTACAGCTGAGTTTTCCATCTTTTTTTCCATTTATTCCTGGAAATTCATAGTGGTCTCTCCATTAGAAACAATTATGTGACTGCAGTGACCTACCTCATTTTGAGTGTCAACTGTTTACAGTTCTTCTAATTTCAGTACTTACACTTGTGGAACTACAGTTGTCTAATAGCTGTAAATTGTGTTGTATAGGTGGTGGGTTGGACAATGGCAACCATGTTCAACTACATGTGGACCAACAGGTGAGAAAAAAAGGACTGTTCTTTGTCTTAAAACTCTGGGATCTGATGAAGAAGCTCTTCCTTCTGAGGACTGCCATCATCTTACCAAACCCAAGACATATATATCCTGTAATAGAGATGTTTTATGTCCCTCAGACTGGACTGTGAGCAGCTGGAATGAGGTAAAAATTGATGCCTCCTCCTCGGATGCTATACTGTATCCTCACAGTTTTCATTTTGAGATTGTCTTCATTTTTTATGATTATGAGTCATCTGCAAATACATCCATCCAAACGTAGAAAACTCAGATGAAGAAACTGTACAATGATTTTGCACTGAAAAGGGGTTACTGTATGTATGCCTATAAGCATATAAAATCAACCCTTAAAGGGACTTTAAATCATTTAGTAGACCAGCCAGTCTGAGGCTTCGAATATCCTTTATTATATACAAACATATTCAGCCTTTGAGCTGATAGCTTAAAGGCCAGATCATCTGTAAATATGGACACAAACACAGTAGCCAAATTAATCTGATATTTGAGGCAAAGGCATACAGTCTACAAATGACCAATTTGTCTCACTAGCAGACCATCCTGCACCAATAAAGAACATTAACAAATGTCAACATGATTAACAAATGGACATGATTGTGTTACAGTAAACATGGATCAGTTGTCTGCTAATATGCCCAATAGTCTAATCTTTATTCATGTTTAAAGAGTTTATACAATTCTGTCCATCCTTGTGCAGTGCAACTGATAAGAAAGAGTTCATTGCTTTAAAAAGTAAAGAGAATTTTTTCATAAATCTTTGGTTGTTATGTATATGTATATATGTTTACATAATAATGATTATTCACATACATAATTTTTAGATAAAGAGAGCTATATAGATACTATGGGGATGATTAAGTAAAGTGTCAATTCGACTGTTGAATTCTCAAACAGCAGATTCCCATAGTAAATTCGATTTTAAAATAGCGACAATATTCCCATAATGAAGTCAGGACTGTGACTGTCTTTAGCTGGTATATACACCTTTATACAATAATTCATACTTTTTTTGTATTGTATTTATATAGCACTGATATATTATATAGTGCTTTACAGAGATTAGTCATCTACTTCACTCCCTGCCCCATGGAGCTAACACTCTATTTCCCTATTCAGGCAAACACACATAGACAGACACAGATATATGTTTTTGGATTGTGGGAGGTAACCCACACAAGTGCAGGGAGAACATACAAACTCCATGCATATGGATTCCAGGAAGAAATTGAACCCGGGACCCTGTGCTGCAATGCAGCAGTGCTAACCACCAAGACACCGCACTGCCCATTGAGTTTAGGTAATAATCCCCAGAGAAATAGAGATGATAGAGATAGAGATGATAGAGATGATAGAGATAGAGATGATAGAGATAATGATAGAGATAGAGATGATAGAGATAGAGATAGATAAATAGATAGTTAGTAGATTTGGTAGACTATGTAAGGCATCTAAACTTTTCAAATGTCTTTTCTGATTTTTTTTCAGTTTTACTTACTTATGGGGTTTTGCATTATTTATATGACTTGAAATTTGTTTTCCTAATATTTGTTTATTTTAACGTTGCTTTCCAGTGTTCTGTCACATGTGGTGGTGGGATACGGACTCGCAATGTAACCTGTGCAAAAAACAATGACGAACCCTGTGATCTCTCTAAAAAGCCAAATAGCAAAGCTCTGTGTGGACTTCAGCAGTGCCATTTGCAAAAGAAACTGGCCCAACCCCCCTTTAAAACCAAGATTAAGAAAAAAATTATCAAAATACTGAAAAAGAAATCTGGTGATCCTAAAAGAAACTTTGTTTTACCAAACAAAAATCACAGAGTTCTCTCTACAACAAGGATTCCTACAGTGTTCACGGTAACATCGTCTGTGCCTTCCTCACCTCCAACTGGGAAGTCTATCAAAGATGATTTCCTAATTAATGAGATTCCAAATTCTACTCATTTTAACATAGATGAAAAATATGATTTTGTACTGGTGGAGAATAACAAAAAGAAGGTCCGTTTGAATGCCACAAGTTTAAGTCCACCAGTTTCTACTAAAAACATGGGGAGCATTTCGGAAGATGCTATAGAGAATGTAACTCAGGGAGACCCTGGCCCTTTATTTCCCACCACTAATCCCGGAGAACTTACATCAAAATATCAGCTTATAACAACAGAACCAGAATCTCCAACATACTCATCCAAAATGAGAGGTTCAACACCAGGCCCTGATACCAAGGATGAAACGGATATTAATTTTATAATTGAATCAAGAAGCAAAAGACATAAAGGGCGACTGAACTGGAATCAGAATCATACTAGCACAGTTTTATACCAGACTGAATACCCAACTCAGTCTTCAGTTACACTTACAGCAACACCTTTAAGTACTTTTAATGCTGTGAATACCTCAGTCTTGAATGAACTTGATTTATCACCACAGGCCTCAACTGTGCCATATTTTCCACAAGCTACCACAATATATATTCCAGAGAACTCATCATGGGTGTTAAACAACACAAGCAAGAGAGGCATTTTAAATTCAGCACATTATGAAAACACCACTGGATTACCTTTCAACAGGTCAAATAACATTTATTGGATCGTAGGAAACTGGAGTGAGGTAAGGAGTGATTTATTTCTCTGAAATTAAAATCATTTATTTTAATGCAGGCACCCTGATTGCAGAAAAACCTTTATAGATGATGCTAAGCAGCATGTTAGTTTCTGTGGGTATTATTAAATACTATAGACGCTAGATCAGGGGTTCTTAACCTTGTTTGAGGTACCGAACCCACCAGTTTCATATGCACATTCACGAACCCTTCTTTAGGGATAAATCACTTGACCTACGTGGTGGAGGCTCCGCAGAACCCCTGAGACCAACTCACCGAACCCCTAGGGTTCGATAGAACCCTGGTTAAGAATCACTGCGCTTAGATATTAAGAGGATAATTCAGGATAGTGCGGAGTCCTCGCCTCACTTCGCACTGAGTGATATGCGCTCGCTGGTGTCCTGAACGCGGACATCAGCGAGCGCTTTAAAGGGATTCCAGTCTCAGCAAGAGAAAAAGAGTAGCCTCGCCGAGACTGGAATCCCTTTAAAGCGCTCGCTGATGTCCTCATGCAGAACATCGACGAGCGCATATCACTCAGTGCGAAGTGAGGCGAAGACTCCGCACCTCACTTCGCACTATCCTGAATTACCCATATCTCAGCAATGTGTAATTATTATAAATTATGACCATTCAGCAAACTAACAGGGAATCTAAGCAAAGTGCTATATAACTATGGCTACCCCACTCCTTGAGACCCTGTTTGGGACCATAAAAATAATTTATTATATTTTTATGGCACCATTTCATACAAAAATTGCTTTATAAAGAAAGGCTAGTATATTGAATTAATTATACAGTAATATATTTTATAGTTATTATTGTGGATGCTGAAGGGCGCTGTTTCATGGCCCTGGGGCCATATGAATATGCCTTATAATGGCCACATCAACTGTAATGGATTTTCCCTAAGTTTCACTCCGTTTCAGTGGTTCATATCTTGAGCATCTTTACTTGAAACTTTCCTAACAACCTACTAACTTTTGAAACTTGTCTCTATCAAGTTTTACTTGTAGCTAATCCTTTAAGATAAAGACAGTACAAATAAAAAAAAACCCATAAATTCTGCTTTTTCTTGGTAACATAAACTAATTGTGTCCAGTGAGCTAACTTTCTTATTTTTTCCCTCTTACATCTGATAAATTTCAAGAATTGTAATTGGGTTTGTTTTGCCCACTGAACAGATTTTATAGAGCATACATAGTCAAATCATTTTCTCAATATCTTTAAACTATATTACTTTTTATTTAGGGCTCTACACATGACATAATAAAACAATTTTCACATCAGTCTTACTTTCAGTGTGGAAGCACATGGTTGGTTATGATGGACCTGTGCCAAAAGATGTAGCTGCTCTAAAGAAAAAAGCATTAACTCACAGTCATGGTGTAAAGATAAATCAATTGTAGAAGTCTGAAAGCTCCTAGTCAGGACCTTTGGATGATGCCAAACTCCTAGGGGGTAATTCAGGAAAGTGCGAACTTACCTTGCGATCCTTCGATTCACCTTGCCAAGACTGGTAAGCGCTCCCTTCTCTCCTGCGCGCGGAGATCAGCGAACGCTTTAAAGGTATTCCAGTCTCGCGAGGTGACCCAAGTGGTGACGAGGTGAGGCGAAGTACCTTTAAAGCATTTGCTGATCTCCTCATGCAGGAGACAAGGGAGCACGTACTAGTCTCGGCGAGGTGAATCGAAGGATCGCAAGGTAAGTTCGAACTTTGCCGAATTGCCCCCCTAGTATGAGAGTACAGCTGCTATCAAGGAGTGCTTAAAATCCAGGCCCCACAGCAAGTAGCCTTCAATAAAGCTTCCTGGGTTTAATGCTTTGGGTATTATTTATCTTTTATGATGTAGTGTACAGTCAGTTGTGCTGTGTTATAAAAATAACATTGGTTTTATATGAAGAAAATCTTGGTACTCTGTGTTTATGTACGCAATGCTGTTCCTCATATGATTTTGATGCATAAATGTATGTTTGGTGTAATGTTCTGAACTGTAAAACATTTTACCACATTACACAAAATAATAACCTATTGTGAAAATATAACGTTAAAGAAGTGGGGAATTGTTGAGAATTCATGCATATACGGGAAAATTCACACATTGATAAATATGTGTCCATGCTCCCTGCATTGAATTCTAGGCTGAATTGTTTTGGTAGATTGTTTTGTATATTAAAATGGAGAAAAACATTGGACATGTTATATAAAAAAAATGCTTGTTTCAGACTGTTAGTGCCATTGTTAGACTGTAGACATGGGGCAAAATTTATTCCGACTTTACCGAGAGAAATCTTTGGTTGATCTCCTGAGATTTCATTCAAGATCAAGTTTCTCGATCTCGAGTTTTTGAAATTTTTTCCCTGGAAAGGTAGCTATGCTTTATATTAGTAGCATGGCTACCTTTCCATGGAGAATACCAAAAACTCAGGATCACAAAACTTGATCTCGTGATCTTGAACAGAATCTCATGAGAATAAAATGAGATTTCTCTCAGTAAAGTTGAAAAGACCCAGATGAGTATTTCTGACTTTTGATAAATTTCGCTCTTTACTGTGTGCTTGTTATATTGTAAGCTCAACAGGGCAGAGACCTCCATACTCTTGTATCAGTCACAACCTGGCACTTAAACTGATTTTACATTTGTAAGTTACTCATTTGTAATGTGTAATGCACTTTTCCCATGTCTGTATTATATTTGTATTTCTGAATTGCACAGCGCTGCGTAAATGTGTGACGCTTTATAAATAAAATTATACAAATATACATTGTTAAAATATATCAAAATATCATGGAATTTCAAATAGATATAGAAAAAACACAAATGTTTCATCTGACATTTATTTTACTACAGTGCTCAACATCTTGTGGCCTTGGTGCTATGTGGAGACCTGTGGAATGCAGTACTTTTTTTGACAGTGACTGTGAACACATTAAAAAACCAGATCCTGCTAGAAGATGTCATCTCCGTCCTTGTGCAAGTTGGCAAACAGGGAACTGGACCAAGGTGATACATGAAGACAAACATCAAGATAAAATCCTCACATTGAACATTCCTATAAACTCTCATGATTATTAAAATGCTACTGAAAGTTGAGCAGCCTTGCACTGATCAGCATGTATATAGTGCTACCTCGTCAATAAAAGTAAAACTTTAATAGACTCCGGCACTGTTTTACACTTGCTATTGACAGCTTAGCACTAGTAGAACTTTGAGGAGAGTGGGACCCTCTTCTGTCAGTAGCACTTCAATCAACAACAAATCTGTGTGCAAAGTAAACTCTAGTTTTGATGCAAAGCTTTTCCATATTAAACATATGATAAATTCAACCTAATGGTTTTCCATAGCGGTGCAAGAAGTTGAGCTGGTTTCACTTGTGGGAAAAACACCAAGGAAATAAATTTCCGGCACTCCAAGGTAGTAAAAATAGTTGCTTTAATGTTACCACAT
>WMED01001401.1:0-22669 GCA_019650415.1 Pipa parva
CAGTGTAAGAACATTATAAGTTATGGGTGCTAGATAACTGAAGGTGGGACCTTGATCCAGAGAATTATTCTGATTGTCATATTTGGAGTCGGGAAGGAATTTTTTCTCTAATATGAGGATAATTGGCTCTTGCCTCATGGGTTTTTTGCCTTCCTCTGGATCAACATTGCAGGAAAATAGGCTGAACTGGATGGACTGTCTTTTTTCAGCCTTATAAACTATGTTACTATGTTACTTGTCAGCAGAACTAGAATAATCATTACCAGTTACAGAAACAGTCAAGGGATATTTATAAAGGAAGAGCTGCAGGGTGTAAATATACACAGAGTATTAAAGAAAGACAAAAAATCTGTGGGTCCTTTCAAAGCTGGGGGCTTTAAGCAACACTCTTTCTAGCCAGTTTTTACATTTCTGCACTGGTCTCTTGGCTTGCTTCTTTTTGTAGATTTTTTGATATGTTTGCTTCATTTTGTAAATTACTCCTTAAATACACACATACAGCACATGTAAGACTTACAGATAAATATGCTTCCAGTGAAAGCAAACCTTGCCCATGTAAAGTCAATCACTCTAACCAAATTGCAGTAAATCATTTAAAACACCTTTATCTTTGTAACTGCCAATGTGAGCAATGCTATTGATTATTGGCAAGTTCAGTAACTAATAGAAGATGGGTGTACTACGTGGGTGAACTATATTACTAGGTTGTCCAATTCATTAAATAAACCATTACCTCCATCCTAACATCATCACGCATGTCAACATAACTGGAAAATGATCTCTCAGAGTAATATTGGTGCTAAATTAATACTTTAATAAATAAACAATAAGCCTGGGAACATTAACATGCAGTTAGGAGGATATTACTGTTGTTTGAAAAGAAAAAGAAGATATAAAACGGAATCTGGCAATTCTAGCTGGAGAGGTAAGCAGGTTGTCATGGAAATGGAGTGTCAAGGAAAACTGCTTCCTAAAACCTTCTATATAAAAATGATATGTCATTAAAAATAGCTGAACATATGCTAACTTTATTTTTGTTTTTTTTGTTTTGTTTTGTTTTTTTACAGAATTATGCAATTCACAAAATAATGTCAGTGACCATGTGATTTAAGGTGTTAACTGTTCTTTCTACTGAAATAATTATAGATGTATGGGATTTTTTTCACAATTTAAAGAAAAATCAAGACAAATGCAAACTTTGTAGTGAATTACCTTAGGTAATTCCAGGTAAGATTGACTGACAGCGATGCAAGTCCGTAGGAGAAAACTGTTCAATCTGCTATTTTCTTCAAAATATAAAGACGTATTATTTATCCAGTGGCATTAACGCTGAGTGCCACAAGTATATATTATATTATACACTGAAATGTCAGGGAAGATGCCTTCATTTTGACTGTTTCAGACTTCAAAGTGATGACAATCTTACAGTCTATGAATGATATGCCTTAAGGGGAGCAAATCAGAATTATAGTACTAAATAATAACCTAGAGGTCAGCATAGTAAGCTGATGATTGTCAGCAGGTTAAGTAGAATAAAGTAGATTCTACTATTGCCAAGCCTGAGGAACTAGTCTATCCAAGAAATAATACGGTAATCAGAAAGGAACGCGTGATGGCACACATTGCTAGAATTTTTAGGGGCTTATTCATCAAAGTGCAAATTCCTCTGTCAGAGTGTTCCTTCATGTGTGTCTGCATCCATGCTATAGTTCTCATCACATACCATGCAGATAATCAGCGAGTGCATGTATTTTAATGGAAAGTGAACAAAGAAAAGACAGCCATTGTGTATTAATGTAGATGTCATTGCACAAGAGTAATTGGTTTAACATATACAGTGCAGTTTCATTAGTGTATAAACAGGTTATAAGGAATCTAATATCTGCAGATCTGCTTTGGTTGATTTCACATCAAATCCTTGTGACCTTATGCTTACATTGGGCACCCAAGTGGTTTTTATCATCTACATGGCAGGTGATTCTCTGTTTAGCGCAGTGTGAAATCAGTAATACTAAAAATAAAGCTAAGGATCTGTTACAGCAGGGTACCTGCCAATGTAATTATATTAGTGCAACACACATTAATAGTAGTCAGTGTAATTATATTAGTGTAGCACACTGTTATAGCTGTCTCTATAATAGAATTAAAGTAACACACTCATAACAGTAAATATAATTGCATTAGTGCAATCAGCTGAGATTTTATACAGGGCTACTCCATTATTGTAACAGGCATTAAAATCAGAACAGTAAAATTGTATTAGTGCAACACAAAGCAATTCTAATAACTGCACAGGATGAATTCAAATGACACTATAGTCCGAGCAATTTTATTAGTGTAACTCACAATGATGTCATTCATTATAACTAACTACAGTCATTTGCTATAATGTGCAATGCTGGCAGTCAGTGGATTTCTATTTGTGTGACACTGATTAATGTTGTTGATTGGGTCAAGTGGATACCAAAAGAATTGCAAATGTAAGATGCAGACTTCTGCAGCAGGCTGGAAAGTGCATCCAAATGTGCCAAAAGTTATCTTTTTATTTGTTCAGTAATGTATATAAAATAGTGTCTCTCTGGAGAGAGGTAAAGCAATATTCTGGTTTTAATAGCAGTGACAATGGAGTCTGGTAATTGGTACTAAGCAATCTAAAAACACAAAAATGTGTAGAAAGGAATACTTGCGCTATGGAGGTTGTCAGTAATAAAGTCAATAGCAATCCCAGTCCAAATTATTGTTAATTCATATAATCCCCTTGATTAGCTTCCTACTCTCTAATGCACAAGTTTCATATCAGAACATAGTATTAAAATGTTGGAAAGTAGTGCTGGGTCCTATGGGAAAACACAATGGGACTAAAAACCTAGTGCAGGTATCACTGTCACCACAGAAATTCCAAGGTAATAGTGCTTACAAAAATTCACGATAAAATGACATTGGCATATTCTCTGACTCTATACTGAAGTAATAGTATAGTATCAGGCAACCCCTTTCAGCTGTGGTTAGAAAGAATAGTTAATATTCCGAAGGCGAAATTTAATAAACTCGGAAAAGCCCTATTTCGTTTTTCTTAGTTTATTCCCATGAGATCTCAGAAGTTTCTCGCAGTAAATATTGTGAGATTTTTTTTCGATCGATATTTACCGACAGAGACTTTCTATCGAGTTTTTGCGATCTCGATTTTTCAATATGAAGGTAGCCGTACTACTAATGTAAAGTATAGCTACCTTTCCATCAAAAAATTTGATTGAAAAGTTTTGGTTGGTAAATATTGATCAGAAAAAAATCTTGTGGTATTTACCATGAGAAACTTACGAAATCTCACGGGAATAAACTCGGAAAAGTGAAATCGGGCTCTTCCGAGTTTATTAAATTTCCGAGCTGAGGGTGAAATTTGTTAAAATCGGAATTTACCGATATCGTAATATCGAATTTTCGGCCGAACCATTGATTTCAATGGCAGAACGGCCAAAATACCGCTATCGCGATAGCGATAAATTCCGATATCGCGATATCAGTAAAAAATATCAATATCGCGATATTGATGGTATAGATATCGCGATATCGATAATTTCCGATTTTAATAAATTTCGCCCTTGAGACTTAAAAGGGTTATTGACTAAAGTCCGAATTGTCTCGTAAAGGTGTGAATTTGCCATTTCCCCCTATTAGGGTATTCAGCAAACTGCAATGTGGCAAATTCACCTGCTAATGATGGTCGTGCACTACATAATACACACTAAAAATTTGTTTTGACCCTATATAAATCAGGGAAATTGAAAAGTACGGCAAAACAAAAATTAATGTTGGAAGACTGCAAAATGGATCAAAAAGGTCAAAATGGCTTTATGAAAATCCACTTTAAAATGAATCGTTTATAGCTAGCAATGCAACATCTAACACATTTTGGAGCACTTGTGTGTCACTAGGGGGAGCAATGCATGGAGTACAGTCATTTTAGGAAGTCATCTTGGCATTGCATGCAATTATATGCAGTTAATAGGTGGTAGACTTTCCATAGTATCGTGTCCAAGAGAACTGAGAAAAACGAGTGAAAGGAGTAATTATGATTTCAATCCATATTAAAGTAACCACCAATCTGTTATAAGCACACTGCTGAGTGAGCCAGATAAAGTCATTTATTCTCAGGATACAAGGTTTATGTGCTTTCCTATGCACCAGCCAAAACCATGGCAATGTGTGCAGAGAATCTTCTACCAGAAAATACATTTAAAAAGGGGATTTCAAAAATAGGTGCAACCATTTATAGAGATCTAGTAACCCACAGCAACCAATCAGCAGTCAGCATAAGGAAGTAGAAATAATAAAAGACAACTTCTGATTGGTTGCTATAGGTTACTAGACCTCTGTAAAGTTTGCCTCTGTTGATATATATATATCACATTATTTCCTATGGAGTTGAGGGATTTTGGCAGGGGCAGTTCAGGCCTTATGGGTACCCTGGCTGAACCACCCCTCCCCCAAGACCCCACCCACCTGGCGCACACATCCCCCCGGGTGCACACCCGCCCGGCATCCCCAACTCACCTCCTCCAACGTTCCAGCGACGCTCCTCCTCTGAGCGCCGCTCCACATTGAGGTAAGTGGAATGTGACCTCATTGTGAGGCAGCGCTCAGAGGAGGAGTGTTGCTGGAACGCCGGAGAGGAGGTAAGTTTGCGGTGGGCGATGTGGGTGACAGCGCCCCTCAAATAGATTGCTCCCTGGGCAGTAGCCCACATCGCCCAGCGCTAGAACCGGCCTTGGTTTTTGGCATGCCTTGCCCAGTGTCTCCTAAAACCTACAGCCTCCATCCCAAATCACAAAGAGAAGGGATACCATTTTATTCTTAGTTATGTGTGGCAATGCTATGTATAAAGCAAGGAATATGTGGTTACACTCTGTTGTAAGAAGATTTTAATGTGTTTCAGTGGATAGTCTTTTAGTTCCTTAACATTTTAGATCACTTTTTTCCATATATTTCACTGAGGAGATCAAACATGATAGAAACATATCAATTGCACAGTGCATATGTGATTACATATCAGCATGTTTATCTGCTATACCGCTAAAAGGTCTGGTTACACAGTTTACCATAGGCGTATAAAGGAATGAATCTCACATTGTCTCCCACAATCCCATGAGTAATGTTAGTTTTTTTTTAATTTATTTTTTATTTTTATTTATTTGTGTGGAAATGCTATCCATCTTGCAGGGAAAATGTGAACCCCTTCCATTTTTAGGAAAGTGCTTACTACATATTTACTGCATACACTAAAGAAAATCATTATAAATATAGTAGTGGGACTTTAAGTGAAATAGGACAATATTAGACAGTCTTAGATTCTTAGCATTTAGAAATAGGTTTAGAATAAATATGTTAGTGTGCATGTACTGTATGTGTGTGTACAAGCTCTGAACAACAAAATTAAGTTTTAACTGATCTGTCCATGGTGCTGAAGCCAGATGCACATCACCTTCTCAGTAAAGCGTCTGTATTCTGTTGTACATACAGCCTACAGCCCAGTATGACTTACCATTTGGGTTTCATGGATAAAAAAATTAATGTCAAGTAGAAAAGAGGAAATAAACATCTAATATGGTGTAATATGGCGCTGGTCCCAGACTAGCAACACTGAGCATTATGGAAATGTGTAAAGTACAGGAGCCATGAATTCTATCAAAACTGTACTGCTCTCTTATTTATAAATTCCAGCATCACTATGTCAGTCATAAAAATGTGTCAACTGCATGATTCTTAACTCGCAAAACTGTATTATCATATACTCTTCCAAAGCTTTGTACTTTACTATACAAACCACAACTACAGGATTTCAGTGAGTCAGAACCACCTTTTGGTAAGAGTAGAAATTTAGTATTATGACATGACCCACAGTTAACATTTTTATCCTAATAGAAGACCAGAATCATACTTCTGCTTTAAAGGGTACAAAAAGTTTGCATAAAAACTTTATTCATATTTGACATGTATACAAATAGAAAGCCAACTTAAACATTAAAATGTAAAAATGATTTTGGGATCAGTAGTACTTGCCTTTTGTTTAAACACCCCTGCTCCCACAGCCATTCTGTGTACAGACCCTTTCTTAGCTGTGCCAATAAGCCACACCCCATGTGACATCAGTCACTATTCAGAGAGCACAGTCTTGTGTGGAATCCCTTTCCCTTCTCCTTATCTAAAAAGCCTGTTCCTAACCCTGAGCATGTGCAGTGCAAAACTGTTCCACTGCCCCTGCAATCTGCTGTGGAGAAAGGAAGTCAGGGAAAGGAGGGGGTGTGGCTACACACAGCAGGGAACTCCTTGAGAGGGACAAAGCAGTTACAGGGGATATTGAGTCCTGCCTAATTAAGAGGTGAGTCAGGAGTTTCTTAATTGCTATTTTGCTTGAAAATAGGTAAATGAGTCTATCTTTATACACAGGGTTTACATACACTTTAAGAATAAATTTATTTCACATTTACCATTTAGATTGTAAGCTCTATGGGACAAGGGTTTGCATGCTTTTGCTTCAGTCACTGCCTGTGACTTTTGAATGAACAGTCATGCAACACCACATTGGAGCCCTGCCATCAACCCCCTACTTTACCACTGTGATCCTGTGAAGCCAAACCAGAGAATGTGACACAGTACACTTTGCCAAATTCGCTACATTGTGGTGCAAATATCTCCATATTTCCAAGACCATGGTAAGCATCCAAACTGGATACAAATTTAGCACTTTGCAGAGTTTGTTGAATACACAAAGATACACAGACCTGTACAAGGCTGTTTGGCCTTACCTGAATCAGCTACTTGACAACTTATTTCATGTCCCAGAACTGTATTGTTGAATTATTCAGCACTGCCTAAATTAGTGGTGCTTTATTAATAAAAACATACATAGATACAAATAGGAAAGCCTTGCCTTACCTAACTAGTCTTCATATGTTACAGAAAAGCATTACTTATATTGTATAATACACCAGTAATAACACTCCTTACAATACATAGCCTTAATCACAAAATGTACAATCTGCACTATTGTTTTCCCTTTGTCCTTGTGATATAGTCTTGTTAAAGTGTTTTTATATGTTGCATAACACTTCATCTCTACCATAGTGGCTTTAGTTTTCTATAGAGGTTTATGTATTTACTTACATAATGAATCATGTTATACAAATGGTAAAATAAACTCTGCATCTTTGAACATTGATAAACCCAGTTTTAAATACTCCTATGATTCAAAAGCTGTAATACTGTGTCATTATCGTCTGCACTTATACAAAAGTCTAACCCCACTATTCCAGAACCCATTTCTGCAGTCTCTACATACACATACTTAGTAAATCATACTAATGGAAACAAAATATTATCTATAAATCAGTTGCAGAACTTAGAATGCTCCTGAAGTGACTCTCTGATAAGGGAATAATACAAGGGGTGTATGGGTAGCTGCTACACAGGAGCACATTGGCCAGTGAGGGGGTTCCAGTGGGCACAAATAATGGAATCGTACAGCAAAGAGCAAACACAAATTTATGTAGTAAGTAACCTATCGCGAATAAAGATATGGAAGGATAGCACCAAATAGTGTTATGTATAAAGTAGTGATAATTAATGGAAAATTTAGGCAGATAGGCAAAGGTTCCAATATATTCTCTATACACAAAATCATGATCCATTTAAATGGACACCATGTTTACACTTTCTACAATAACAGTATTAAATAAATATTAACAGTTATGGCCAGAGCCTAATATCATTAATCCTACCCACCTACCTTTTGCTACAACTCTCTTTACACTTAGGACCATTGCAGTAGAAGGCAGACTTACAAAACTGGGGTCTTGCTGCTGTTCAGTGTCCCATAATCCTTAATGATTCCCTTCGTTTCACTTTTTAAAGGACTAGTAATATAACAGGTAAGGAATCATTATCCTATATAGTACAAATAAAAATGTACTTCTTTTTTTTTAGACAATTTAAAATTCATGATTTTTATTTATATGCGTTTTTTTAACCTGTTAATTAAAAAAAAAAAACCCCTTTCCTAGTTCTTTTTACCTATGGAACTTTTGATAATACATATTCGTGAACTGTTCTAGACAGGACGTAAAGCAATGAAAATCGAGAAGTTCAGTTCAAAGAGAATATTTTTACAGTTACTGTACTGAAATAACTGCCACACCAGTCTAAACAGCAAGTTTGTGAGTTTACCTGTAGACCAGTATTCCTAGACCTTGTCTGAACAGTATCCTTGCAAGTCCTCCACACTGTTGAATATCATTTCCTGAGTACAAGTACGGACTGTTATTTATTTCACAACCTCTTTACGTCTTATACTTTACAGCTCCTCATTTCCAGTGGCTCTCATTTCAAAGCTGTTGTTATTCAGCAACAGCTAGTGAGCCAGGCAAGCTTCATTTAAACATTCTAATTTTTTGCTTACACAATGTAAATATTACTGCATTATATTTATATATATGTGGGGGTGGGTGTCTATATATATATATATATATATATATATATATATATATATATATATACTGTATAGGAATCCAATGCTGTTTCCCAGGACCTCAAAACATCTGCTTTCAGCTTAGTGGAATTTAGTTCCCCAGCAACACCCATTTAACCTCATTAATAAACCTGTAAATTACTAGTGTAGCATAGCCAGTCACACATTTGAAGGTCGCTTCTTCCTTTCGCATAAGATCTATTAAAACGTGTAATCCCCTGAGATCTCTGCAGGCTGTACCACTCGGGGATAACAGACAATGATGAATACAGAGTTTAAGCCTGCTATTGCCATCTGTCCAGTCATCATAGTCCATTTTGTACATTCAAAAGCATGCATGGACATCCAGTGGACATTGTATGTAACATAAGCTCCTCTCCAGCATTCCTCCCCCAGCATTGATGTAACTTCCTGTGAGCGACAGGAAGTTTAATCATTGCTGGGGAGAGGAAACGCTATAGCGCTCAGCACAGACAGCTGGGCAACAGAAGAGCTAGGTAGGGAGAGAGAAAAGGAGGGGGGTGAGCACTAAGATAGCACCCCCCTCCTTCAGAGTGTAGGGCTTGTAGGGGCAGCACAGTGTGATGGTGCTCTGATAATCTTGGAGACAGGGAGTGCTGGAAAGGAAGGGAGAGCTGACCAATCCAAGCAGGATTTGCATTGGAAGAGGGGTAGTCTTATATGGCGAGTATATCCCAAACTCTATATTTTAACTGGAAAAGTTGGAGGTCGTCTTATACGCCCAGTCGTCTTATACGCCGGCAAATATGGTATTTGTCTTATACAGTAATACGTGGTACTGAAAACATAGTACCATGTGGGTACAAAAATTACCCCTCTAAATTGTCTGTAGTTTTCAAATAAATGTGAGCTCTTTTCTTTCCCAATATGCCTTAATTACTCAAGGCACACTATGGGGCACATTTACTAAAGTCGAATTGGATATCCCTACAAAATTGAATATACTTAACGCTGTATTTGGCGATATCGATATTATCCCCCATTTATTAAAGCACCAGGAGCCATTACCGCTATGGATATCTCTGTGTATCGCGCGTATAGGTTTTTGGTGATATCGATATCGCCGGATTTAACGCTGTTCGCCCCATCTGCAGAATTTTCAGCATTATTTACTAAGGTAAGTGTTTGTTTTTTTTTTGGCTATTTCTGTTACTTAATTTTTCGCCACTCTCTGGGTGGCATTATCCATTAATTTCAATGGAGAAAAGTGTGGTTTTAGTCTTAAGCTATGTTAAGTGAAACTTATCGATATGCACATGGATATCAATATCTATATGCAGCACCTCTGGTACCAATGCTTGTAGCGATATCGATATTGCCGGGATAAACAATCATAACGCTATTACCGCATAATAATAAATGGTCTATGGCGATATCCTCCAATATCGCTAAATCCATGGCGATATCTGGCGATATTAGCGTTATAGAGGATATCGACTTTAGTAAATATGCCCCATATATAGTATGGGTAAAGATGGTGAAATATCGGCAATATAGCGATATTGCAGTTTTCGACAATTTATAGAGCTGTTCCATCAACTTTTTTTTTCTGAACAGTGTTTGCCAGTTTGAGACTAGCGAAATCTCATTATATCCAGTAGAGTAGGATTGGTCATTTTTCCACACCTAGAGGATTTTTTGTGTCGAAAAATACAGTCTATGTTGATAACAGTATGTAATAAAAGAGGAATGCAATTTGAAATCAATGCATAGCTTGCTGATTTAGACCGATTTGTGTTATCAATCTTTTTGTCGGAATAAGCAATTTTTTTGCATAGGTTCATAAATTTGTGGAATCAAAAAGTTAGCGAATAGAAGAATGGCATTGAAATGTATTGTAAAGGTCAACATTACCTAGAAGTTTAAAGTGTACAAAATCAACATTCAGATCCCCAAAAATCAGAAAAAGTTTGTTTTTTTTTGCTTAAATAAGGAATATTTATTCACTAATACAACAGCTTCTACTTTATAATGGAAAATATAGCATGCTGTAGACTAGGGGGCATTGATTTTTGGTAATGTCAAGAAATGAAAATGCTTCAATTGTATTTATAGGTTATATTCATTGTTTGCTTCCAGAACATTATAAATTGTGTCTACAATATATGATATGTATCTATTTAGCTGTATAATTGTGCTTTTTGGGTTACTTCCTGAGTATCTACTATCTAAAGCTCCATAGAAAACAGTGGATGGGATCTATGTAACAAAGCTGCTATCAGTAAAGATTAAAACAGACAGGAGGCAATCCAAATCATGAATTCAGCTTCAGAAATAACATGTTACTAGTTCTGTATTTTAATATCTGCCATGCCAATTCATATTTTAAGTTTTTTTTTTTTTTTTGGTGTTACTGGTCCTTTATATATTGATACATTTTTAATAATGTCTTGAAAAAAAAAGGTTTTATTTTCATGAAGTTGGGCTGTCAGCAAACAAGAACACATTGAAAAGAGAGGTTGTAGACTTTAAAATGATTGGTTTTCTTCTTGCCTTGGGCCATTCACACCCAACAACTAAAAAAAGATGAAACAGTCTAAGAAGGGTAAGGGCACTTATTGGAATATTTTATACACTGACACTTTACAACTTTATTGTACACTGACACTTTACAAATTTGTCAGCAATCTTTGCGATATTCTCTTCTTATTTAGAAGGTTTTATTCATTATGGTAAAAAAGGAAGCTGTCAACTAACTTTATTACAAAACTAAGTAACGCTGTGCTGTTTCATGGGGAAGCATTTTTGTAAATTTATTATTTTTCAAGTAGAACATTTTTGTTTACTAGCAATAGCTATTGTGTATTTAAGTAGTGCGTAAAAAATGATAGCATAGCTTATTTTATGGATATCCAATACTGTATACTTCCTGAGAGTTCTCCAATTGCTAGACCCACCCAAATGGGGTCATATATTATTTATTTAATCCTTAATTAGTTATTTATGCTTAATATTTGTATTTATTTATGTGTTTCAGCACATTGTTGCATCTCTTATTATCCTTCTATCTGTGTATGTAAGTCTTCCTTCCATTTAGATTGTAAGCTCTACAGGGCAGGGACCTCCAACCTCTTGTGTCAATCACAACCTAGCACTTAAATTGAAGTATCCTTGTGATATTATACTTGTATTGTGTAATGCACTTTCCCCACGTCTGTATATATTTGTGTGGCTGGATTGTACAGCGCTGCGTAAATATGTGGAGCTTTACAAATAAAATTATACATACATATATTAATGGAGCATATTTACTAAGTGTAAAAATTACTCCTTTTTAATTTGTTTTTCCTAATATTTTTTTATAATTTACATTGGCCATTGTAATGAAAAAAAAAGTGGTAATCAAAATTTGATTTAAAAAAAAATGCAGATAAATGGTCTAATGTACTAAGAAGTAAAAAATGGGCCCAGTAAATATAGACCATGATGTCTACATGAAGTTTCATTTATATCTCATTCAAAGTAAAGAGTAAGCTAAACCCACACAATTGAGGAGGTTATTCACTTAAAGTCCAAATTGTTGCGTATAGTTGTGAATTCGCCAAATAAAGACAATCGCAATAGGCTGCTACTGTTGCAGTCGCGTCTTTATAGTGAAAATATTATCACAGTCGCGACTTTACAATGGGGAAATTGTAGCGGATTTGCTATGGGAATCCGACGTTAGCAAATTCGACAGTCGAATTGGCACGTTAGTGAATAACCCCCTTAACTCTTTAGGGTACAAAGTTTGTTTTTTTTTAAAACAAAATTCATCAATAGACCATATTTTCCAGTGTACTGAAATTTTTTTTGTAAAATTCACCAGAATTGCCCAATTACCAAATTTTAATACATGTTAGTTTATAAAAAGGTAATTAATGAAAATAATAAAAAAAAATCTTCTGTTTGCTGCATTTTCTTTACAATTTCACTGAAAACACCTAAAATAAAATTTTGATTATTGCCAAGACTGACCACATGGCCAAAGCAAAAAAAGCAATTAAAACAGGTAGAAATTCAGTTTGCAGATGAATTAATATCGATGTGATCTTAATGATACAAGTATGTGGCAAAACTGAAAATTGTGTTTAGAAAGAGAAAACCTGGTGAGGACAAATCTATACGGGTTATTCACTAAAGTCCGAATTGTTGCGTATAGGTGCAAATTCGCCAGATAAAGACAGTCGCAATAGGCTGCTACTGTCACAGTCGCGTCTTCATAATGAGAATATTGTTGCAGTCACGACTTTATTATGGGAAAATTGACACAATCTTAACATTAACATCCGCTCAAATGTGCAGGTTGATTTAGCAATGTGGATGGACAGGGAGCAAATTCCAAAACTGAGGAAGCAAGATCCAGGTAATCATTGTTAGGATTGAAGTAAACGGGATATAGGTTCCTTTTCAATCCATAGATATAGTAACAAGCATCTTTAATTATTTTTATCTGCTATGAAAATAACTGTAGCATTTGTGACTAAGATGATTCTTAGCTATTCTATTCTGTAAAGACTCTTATTTTCTTGCAATGTGGCATTGCACTGGCAGCATTTAATGAGCCACTTATTGTCCATTTGATGAAAATTCATGAGCAGTTAAGAGTACTCATCAAGTATCAAAGTGACAGTTCACCAAGGGGTTCCAGGCATGAATACATGGAGTTGGCATTGCAAAGCAAGGATGGCAAATTGGGGAATTTAAGACAGGGTTCATTTTATTATACTGGATTTAAAAATGCAGTGGCCAGCCAACATGAGCTTGACACTGAATTTGTCTGCCATTGAAACTACAGTTTGTTACAATATAAGCTACAAACTGGTGACATTGCCCTTTCTTATGATAATATGTATATATTGCCAG
Organism: Pipa parva; assembly: GCA_019650415.1. NCBI lineage: Eukaryota > Metazoa > Chordata > Amphibia > Anura > Pipidae > Pipa > Pipa parva. The sequence continues at coordinate 13,388 of WMED01001401.1, forward strand.
CATGCATTCATTAAAGGGACACTAAAGGTTATATATAAAGTTTATTGTAAAGAAGGGCTAGCATATAAAAAGCCTAGCCAGTGGTGAAAAAGCTGAATTAACTCACCAATCTTTCTTATTTAGGGGGTTATTCACTAAAGTCTGAATTCTTGTGTATAGGTGCGAATTCGCCAGATAAAGACAGTCGCAATAGGCTGCTACTGTCGCAGTCACGTCTTTATAACGAGAATATTGTCCCAGTCGTGACTTTATTATGGGTAAATTGTCGCACTCTTAACAATAAAAAATTGGCGCAACTTTACAATGGGGAAATTGTAGCGGATTTACAATGGGAATCCAATGTTTGCGAATTCGCACCTTAGTGAATAAACCCCACTGTGTATAGCGCTACTGGTGAAAGCAAGAAGCCGGGACTGCAGATAATGGCTCCTTCTCCTTAAATGAGCATGCACCACCAGTCATCACTGCATTTTAATTCGCTTCATAAGGATAGCACTTGCTCATTCTTTAGAATACACTTTATATATAACTTTTTGCATCCCTTTAATTTAGAAAAACATTCGTTATGGTGGCATCCTTTAAACAGATCTGTGTGAAGTAAGACAGTCCTTTTTTTCAATACACCTGTTTATGATGAATACAGCACTGATACTATTCACCTAACACCGCTCAGCAATCACTATGTGGAAATTTTATTGCAATACACTAAAGATAAATATGTACAATTGACTTACAAATTGGGCGAAATTGAGGTGAATTCCAATTTCTGACTTTAGTGAACAAATGCTGAATACACATCTTTTGTTTTGAGGCAAGATGGTGGAAAATTTGTAAACACATGAAAAACACCATGTAAAGTGTTTTTTTCTTTTTACAAATGTATCAAAGACATCGGAAATGACTATTCTAGTCTTAATAATCCTAAATCAGAAAATGATATTTAAACCAGTAAGTTGATGTAATATTGATCAGAAAACATCCCTGTACATTAAGATGAAAAATAATAATCCACTCAAAAATACCCTTATTTTGGGCACAGTGAATGAGTCTACTCCTACTCTTGCATGATCTTCTGTTAATTTGCCATCATACTAATTATACTACTAATACTATAATAATCATTCATAATACAAATTTTCTTGGAATGTTTACTGTTATACAGAACACTCCAATATGTGATAAGATACAGTTGAGTATAATAACTGCAAGTAATCAATAAATCATTCATTCTTAATCGTCTCTAAGTGCATGTTCAAACTAGCCTTTGGGAGCAATTATTTATTCCAACTACATGCAAGATAATGGCTTTCTATGGGATTTTCCTTATTTAAGTATGATCTCTGGTGACCACAGAGTCACTTGCAGTTGGGTATGAGAGGTGCAGCATGCAGTTGCTTCTTCTGGCCATCGCAAAAACAGTTGCTTGTTTGATAGGCACTAAGTTACTAATGTAAGCAAGTTCTATTACCAAGGTCCTGTGGAGGAGATGCATGAATGCTTGATCATAAAGAGATGAATTACTAAATATATATATATATATTCCAACACAATCCGTGGCTTTTGATGACCTTCTAAAACATAGTTTGATCAGTGTGTTGTGTACATTAAAGTTTGCTAACTGAAGAGTACGGAATGGCAGTGCTTCAACATCTGATTTCAATATGAGTTTTGGTCACACTCAAGTTGTCGTCAAGCATAACCCAATCTTTCAGGATGGCCAACTGCTTTCTGGAATGTGGCTTATTAAAAGTATCACAGAAAAACTTTTTATTGATAACCATATAGATTCCAGGTAGTTCCCTTACATTTTTCTTGACTTTTATAGAAATGCTTTATATGTGGAACCATGAATTCATTTTGCGATGATTCTTGGAATTTTTATTTCTGATTTAGCAACTGCGCCTAGCAAAATCTGTCACACAAGTGGGCTCAAACTAGACATCCAAATTACTTAAATGTACCCGTTTTAATGCTTTCACACAGTTTATTTTTTGATTTCAAGTAGAAAAATATTTCTCATACATTCAAAGTGGTACACAAAAGAAAATGAGTGGGATTTTTTTGTTTTTTCTAGATTTCTTCATTGTTTTTCTTTTGCACTTTTTCCGATAGCACCATATCGATACATTCTTAACGTAAACATCCTGAGCACTTTCTTAGAAAGCGAGACCAGAATATATTCATTGTCATATATTTTAAATATAAATATATAAAGTGAAAAAAAAAGAGAAAAAAAAAAAAGGTTTGGTGACTGTGTTAGCCACTGTGATGGGATGACATTTTTTTTTAGAATACACTGAGAAGATTTGGGCATGGTAGCATTTAATAACTGTTGTTTAACGGATGCAATGAGAAACAGGTTTGTGTGAAGAGCAGAAAAGGCGCTATAACCCTTTCATTGCGATGATTCCATGCATTACAAAGTGTTGTACATTCCTCTGACACTGGATGGACTACCATATTAATGAACAGGCCCATTAAGTCTATTATCAGAGATGAATTTATCATTGAGGTTAGTTTGATGGGACTAAATAACTTTTGGGAAAACTATGTAAAGACAAAATGTTTATGCATTGACATTAAAATATGAATCCAGCTCCCCCGTGGACTGAGATGAATGGAACATTCTAAAAGCTATTTAATGCTAAGCAACAAGTCTGAAAAACACTAAATAGAACATTTCATCAGCTTTTTTTTTTATTGTATTTTTCCCTGAAAAGTCTATCCAACCCTTTTGGAGATTGAAGAGTTTATATTAACCAATAGTGGAGTGGAAGGTTTCAGAACGGATTTTTTTTTTTTATTATTAAAGACAGTGAAAGAAGGGGGGGGGGGGGGGGGGTTGAAGGTGAAGTGAGAAGTGGAATGAAATTTCAGGTTTTTGCGTATTGTTTAAGGTCACATAAAACCTTTGTTCCCCGGTTCAAACATATATCCTTGTAATGACCCAGTAATTCTAATCATGGCTCTTCACATTTAGTATATTAGTTTTCAGATTTTTCCAATGAACTTTGGTATCAAGTCCAATCACTCAGGTACTGTAACTACACTGCAGAGAAATATGAATGTTAGAATTGTTCCATTTCAACCGATATATTATAACTGGCCTGAGTTTGAGGCAGGAATAGAACTCATTGCCTGGTTTTCAAGATCGTATCCTCTAATCTCATGTTCAGAACAGATCAGACATCTACTGGGATTAGTTTGAATAGCACCAGGTTAATATATGTGCCGGGTGGAACTTTATTTCCATAACTGGTTACTTGCTAGCAAGGGACTATGTGCTGTGCTTCCAGAAGTGTAACAGTTAATAAAAGAAAGGACGGTGCTGCCCAGCACCCATTCAATCACAACAAAGTAAATGAAATATTGATTGAAAGTGTCCCTGAAAAGAGAAAGCCATTAAGAAGTCAAGGGAAACGTGGTGTTCTTCATCTTAAGAGCTCCCACCCCCACTTGTAACAAAACAAGGAAATCAAATGCATTTAGCTGGGTCTATGTCTATAGGAAAAAATGCACTACAGCAAAATGACCCACTGCTGCATACTATATTTATATATATATATATATATATATATATATATATATATATTATATCTGTTTTACAGCAAACCTCAACTCTTTTTATTACAGACATTCAGACAGTGGCAACCCCAAACCTAGGTTAATTGCTCTTTCAGACACGTAGTTTGGCCCTAGATAAACAGATTATCAAACATACAGTTAATATGAAATCTATAACTAGAACACCAGCGAGTCTGTTGTACTCAGTACCCCTAACATACATGGCTTACAGCCACATCAACTGATAAAAAAACAAAAAAGTATCTCAAGAGAGTGAAATTTTTTAAAGTCGAAAAGATCTCTCTCGATATTTTTCAATAGAAAGGTAGCTATACTACTGATGTAAAGTATGGCTTTCTTTCTATCGAAAAATCGAGATTGAAAACACTTGTGCGGTAATCTTGCAGAAACAACGCAAGATCTTGTGTGATAAACTCGGAAAGACCGGGAGCGGTCTATCTAACTTTAATAAATTTTGCCCTGAACATTTACTTTTTTTTTAAATTACCATTTAATTTGTCTATTTCATTCTAATTCTTATAGTCACTTCTATTTTCAAAAAGGTTAGACAAGCTCTAACAAGATGAGCCTTTTTACTGATTGGTATTACTAACTATGCAGTCATTAAGGTATCTCCTATATATGTGTGTATGTATTTATTCATTTATCTCCTATGCTATTAAAGATTCCACTTAGGCATTAGTACATTAACATGTACTTAATTTCATTTCATCTAAAAGCATCTATTAATGCTAATAAACAGAGTACATAGATTAGGGGGTAGTTCTTGAATTGAAGGAACCTGGGTAATATTCCAGCCTCAATCAAAATCAAACCTCTGGTTGTAACTTTATCAGTGCACAGTTGTAGTCCTGCTCACACAGGCAGCTTTGTGCAATATGAATACAATTTTAAATGCAGCCAATAGGAATAGAAAATCAACACTAGGCTCTTCTGAACTGCAGGAACTTGTAACTGTGGACCTCTGTGAAAAGATAGGAGGTCTGTGCTGCTGAATGTATTATTATCATGTCAATCAGGGTCTGAAATAAGCATTAGTATTTGAATTCTGTCTTTTGCATAAAGGATGAATTGACCATTCCAAAGAACAGCTGAGCAGACCCAGCAGGGTCTCTGTATCCATGGCAATGCTAAGTCAATTCTGAAGGTCCATGCATAGAAACCAATGCCTGGACGGAATCAGTGTGTCTAAAGTAGATCTGAGTGACTGGTGTACACCATACCTATAAGCTAAAGAGAAATAAATAGAATAGACCTTCAGGAGGTGAGGTATACTGATAATGGAACCCAGACAGTTTACTCTCAGTATGTAGAATCACAAATTAAGGCTCTAATGTAGGGCATCTCTCTACCAGTTTGCTTTTGTTCATTACACCAGAAAATAAAGAAATATATAGATAAATATAGATGAAATTACATCATTTATGGAAAAGCTTCCTGTTGTTCCAATAAAACACTGCACAACAAAAGCCTATTATTTTCTTTAAAATACCCAAATTGAAGATAAGACTACCAAAACCAAATTGCTTTGAGAGATTAACAAATCACAGGATTTGTTTATGGCTCTTTACTGAAGGGAATGTGAGAGGTGAATAGTGCAGTTTTGCATTACTTCTGTTCTACTGTGCTGAGGGATGGAGGGATAAGATAAGATTGTACAGGAGGTGCTGGGTGCAAAGAATCTATGAGTGAAGCTGAGTTAATGGTGATGCTGTAAGGAAGCACAGTGTCAAGACATGAATGGGTTGGGCATTCTTTACAAGACAAAAGCAAGGTCCTGTGTAGTTTCTCCGTTTCAAGGCGTGTTGCTGGGTATGAGTCGGAATGAGAGGCAAAGAAACCTTTCCTTGTGAACCAACCCCATCTCATGGTGAAGTCTGAACCGTGGTCCTTTCTGATAGACTTTCTGGACTGAGAGGAAGATAATGAATCCGTTGAAATAACCATGAGATAAACATTTAAATGGACAGTTAACCCTCTCACTGCAGAAAAGAAGCGGCAATGGAATGCTTTTTAGGCCCTTCTGAGCCAGTGGCTCTTTTGCTGTTGATATGGTGCACACTCTTTGAAAAACAATAGGGAACTTTTGTTACATTGTACAGAGTCTCTGATTCAACCACTATATCAGTTCTGTTGCCAGAGTGACAGCATTTGTTACTTTTCTGGCTTCAGTGCCCCCTTTACCTTTAATACATTTATGTGTAACAAAAAAATAGTGAGGAAAAACAAACAAAACGGCCCTGTTACTGGCACAGTCTGGGAAAAAAATTTTTTTTTGTTTTCATTTTTAAGTCAGAACGAGTATTGCATAGAATCAAAATAATGACCTTCATAGTACTCTTAGAAGACTTGGACCATGAAGCGAGTATATGTCAGTATACAAACAGTCACTCTAAAGTAGCTTGAATGGAGCAGGAGAAAGCCATCTGTACATTAAAGATATACATGTGTTACTCTTTCATTTCTACCTTTCTGTGATAAAGTCCCTTATTGCCAGGAGTGTCCCAACATATCAACAGCTATATCAAGAAAAACCTTGGGTGAGGTTGACTGTGCAAAGGGGATGGAGCCCAATCAGCTTACAATATTAACCAAAGGGTTCTAGGCTTGTAGTCGGTCAATGGAATGTATGATTTCCCCACGAAGGTTGCTAGGAAATTAAATACATGAAAGGAGGAGCTGCAACATTTCTTTTTTTTTTTCATCCTGATTCAATATAATTAAAATCTAAGAAATCTCTCCAAAGCCACCTCCCTGCCTCCCCGCAGCCCTTTTTTTCTCTTTTGTTTTTATTTTTTTTTTTTAGTCTGAAGCAGCATTTCCTATTTCAGGGTAAAAAAAATTGCACTGCCTTCTTTAATTACAAAATGAATATGCTGCACAACACAGAGTGCTTGTAAATAGAATGCAATGCAGGTCTTTCTCTCTGTAGAGAACAAAAATAAAATGTTATAGAGATAAAAAGGGACCCATGGAGATTATATGTGTGTGTGTGTCGGGGCGGGGGTGCCCTATTACTGACCACAGCAGAAATGATAGCAGAATTCTGTTGCTGATGGGTGCCAGGTCCATAAAAAAAAGGCTGGCAGCTGTAACTAGGATGGCATCCGCTGAGTGTAGCAATTCCCTCTAATGCAGCAGGTTCATTTTAAGAAGGAAGAAATCTGCACATGAAAAGCTGATGATCTGGAGCTTTGTGTTGGTGCACCTGCTCACACCAGGACAGTGGGGAAAAGAAATCTGACAGGTATTATTCACTGTTAATGTATTATAAATGAATTGAAACTAGTGACATGCAAGGAAAAAAATGAGACGGGAGACAGTGATGATACAGGATGAACAAAGCACATTTATAATGATATGAGTAAATATATTCGCATCATCGGCTAACCACTAGTTACACTGTATTGTCATAAAAACTTACAGAGCTACAAAGACTATTAACGATAAATAACCATTACCAATTAAAACACAGTTGTACGACAGAATTGCTCTTTCCATTTTGAGAGAAAAAAACAAAAAAAAAAAACAAGCAATTTCATTCCTTTTTTAATATATGTCAGTTTTCTCTTCTTGAAAATGGTTTTTCTGTAATCGGGAAAAAGAAAGAAAGTGAAAATGGGAGGAAACAAGGAAATTTGAATAATTGACTTTGATCATCAGATTGGAATGACTGGAGGCTTCCCAGTGATAAGGGTCTGCAAAGCACTATGGGAGCTCAATAAAACAATGCATTGGCAGGGCCCCACAAACACTGGAAAGGTTTGTAACAGTGAATAGAAAACAAGGAAGGAAAAAGACGGGAGGGTCTAGGGAACAGGGAAGGAAATGAGGATAAGAAAGGAGGTTGGTAAACTGATTTTCCAGAGTTCTCAATGTCCACCAAAGACTGGACACTGTTGACACTGTCAAATTAACATGGTGATGTAGGTCAACTTTTTAAGTTCAATGAACAGAATAAAGGGAAAATGAAAGTTAAAAAAAAAAAAAGGTCACAGTTCAGAAAGAGAGATGCTGGACGAGAAGCCAGACGAAAGGACATCACAATCATTGTTCAGTTATTGGTTGCACAGGAGGAGCAGCGGAAAATGTCACTGAGTTGGTTATGATGGACGTTATCAATGGATTGAAGTTGAGATGGAAGGAAAACTGTTGTTTGGGGGTTCTCAGCCTGATGATCCAGAGGTAGCCAGCATTTTAGTTTTTTTAGTATTATTATTTACTATTTTTTTTTTTGTTTTTTTGTTTGTTTTTTTTTTTAAATTACTTTCTTTGTCCATTTATTTTTTTTTTTTTACGACTGCATGCATAGCATGAGAAGATGCTGGGTTTATGAATAACCACATTTTCAGTGGCTTGAGGTGTGGCCCAAATGCAGAGGTTAACATAATGATCTGGCTAGTTGGCACTCAGAAACATGGAGGAGGTGACAAGCTGAAGAACAGAAAAAGGCTTATTCTAAAATTAAAAGTAAAATTTAAAAAATGGCCTTTGGAGGAACCTGCGCTGCGACAGGTAGACACACGCCGGAAATGAACTCTACCTCAGCTAAACAAGCATGCAGGGAAGTACTGACTGAAGCCGACATAAAGATGCCCCACGGAAAAAGAACATGCAAGTAAACGACTATCGGAGTCTGCAATGGCTGGTTTAGCCTCGCTCCGGAGGGATCAAAAACAGCTAAAAATCACAGATACTGTTCACAGTAAAATCTACATTGACAACACTAAGAGATCGCTAGTGTTAAAATTATACACAATCAGAAGCGTTTTTTTAAAAGGCAACGCCCTCACTAAGTCGTTGCAGATAATGAAACCTTATCAGCTAACAGTTGGCACTTTAATTTTTGTGTGTGTGCGTGGTTTGGCTTAGAAAACATCCAATACGCTCACAGCACAGCTCTATGTCTAAAAAGGGAGGATGTTAATGGATCAACTGGTGCATGGCTGGCCAGACCGTGCAGGGTCAAGTTAAAACCCCAAGTCCCACGTACCCCCAAATGAACCCATTGTTCTACTAACAGTTCTTGCTTCTTCACCCTGATTAAAACAACTTCGATGGTGAGTCTCTTGCTGGCAAAATCTTTAAGGTAGATTTAAAATAAGATAAAATCTTTATATACTAAATTATTTCTATAAAATAATTTTGCTTCCGTCCTTAGTTACTGATGCTATCCGTTTGTTGTGAGACTGAAAAGCTGCTTACTGGAGAGAGGGTTTTAAGTATCAGGGTGAAGAAGAAAGACAAAAATAAAAACAAGAACCAAAAACTGAAATCATATAGGGGTGAGACAGGGTGTTTTAAGGTTTTAAGCATGGACGGGCAGAAGGAAAACCCAGTGAAAAGGAAAAAAAAATCAAACTGACACAGTTCTTGCAAAACCAGAAACCACCCATCGGACAAGGTATATCTGATGGGAACTATATGTGGTAAAATATAAAAATGTAGCCTGGCCAGCCGGAATATTCACCATCATACAGGTTGCTATGAAGACACTGATCTGTAAACTTATCAAAAAGGTTCTTTTTTTTTTTTTTCCACAGTTTTAACCATTTTAATATATATTTTACAGTGCTTTTTTTGCAACTATATTGCTTTTGATAATATATATATATATCTTTTTTGTTTTAATTTAAAACTATTTTTTTTTTATTTTTTATTCCAAAACATGTTTTTCTCTCTCTTATCCTGCCGCCC